>CAJVRN010000230.1:0-62500 GCA_911728415.1 Lagocephalus sceleratus | reverse complement strand
CCTCAACTGTGAGGCACAGAGGAAAAAGAAACATGAGTCAAGACTCGCTGACGGGAACAGATGGTGTCTGCAGGAAAAAAAATGTTTTTACACACTTGAGAACTGAATCGACGCAACTGCAGTGCAGAAAATTTGCGAGAGGTTTCCAAAGTCTCAGAGAAAAGGGCCTGGAGAAGCACGACAGCCTCAGCCGCTGGCGCCAGGCTTCCCTTTCTGCCTTTTCCTGCCGTTAGCAAACGTTGTTATTGATGACTAAACAGTACAACTGATACCATATTTGCACCAACGGTGAGAGACAACAGATCATCTGCTGGAGCCCCCATTGGTGCAGAAATGAAAAAGGTGAGCAGCCTCAGGCTTTTATTTTCTACTTTTGTAGCTGAAGGATGCAAGTAGCTAAGTCTTTTCCGCACCAGGATATTAATCACAATTCATCGTCCACACTCCTCAGCATGAGCTCTGTGTTACACCAGAAGAAATCCATTTGTTCTTTCTCTGTATCAACATCTGAAGTTGGCAGTTTTGATGAAGAGAAATGTTTTGAAGAATGGATCATTTTCAACAACAACAGTTGCTGACAACCCTTTCCCTGACTCCTTCACAACAAGGCATCGTGCATGCAGGCGGTGCTTCTGTCTCAAAGTCTTGGCCTCTTCATCTGCACAAATGAGCAAATTCAGACAGGTGGAAAAGTACTGCTGCGGCTTTGACAGACTTTTGAGTGAGGAAGCCAGAAAGGAAATGACTGGCTCCAGTTTGTTTTGGGGGAAAATCAAGTGAAAGTGAGTGTGCATGTCTGTAGCATCCTATAGCACCTCCTCACATAGACCGTTTAAAGATTAGTGCAGAACACAAACACACGTGGGAACAAATGACCCCAATGTGGCCGTTCACACTGACCTCAGCGGGTCAACACACACACCTCAGCTGTGATTGGCTCATGGGAGAGTACTTAAACCACTGGGAGGTGGAGGGGGCACATAAACACATCATGTCACCACGAGGCCCTGAATGCAGCACCAAGTTAGGGATTTTGAGAGGGAACGTCACATATTTTACCTTTTCAATCCAGAAGGTGACCTTTTGAATCATCCGAGAAGTTTGTTTGAATTTCCAACTTAATCTTTTTATACAGACATGTGTAGACAAGACAGTTTCTATAGCAACAACCCCAGTTTGGCTTCCAGTGCTGGCTGTCCTGCCTCCTCTGTAACTGGGTACACTTTGATCCTGATATATGAACAAGGAATCGACTTCAACTTCTGCAAATGCAACAAAAGTGGAGATGTTGGTTAAAATGGAGGGATGAGGAACTGAAGATGTGAGAGCCTCTTTAGCGCTTAAGGTGCTTTGGAGCTGTATTTTACTGCAAATGGTAGGTGACCAATGTTAACAGCACAGCAGAGGAATGCCCAGTCAGTTAAGGAGCATTCTGCCCCACATATGCGCCATTTCAAAACATGTGGCTGGTGTTTGTTTGAGACTATTCGGCTGTACTGGGATTTGGCTCAGAGCGTGACTATGGCCAGTGCTCCAGCCAAAGTGACTGTGTTTGATGGCACAAGCTGTTCTGCTGAAATTAAACACATTTCAGTTTGACTGACCACTGTTGAGTTACTTTTTTTGGCTGTGATGCAGAGCTCCACATTCAGCATGATGTCAAACACTTATGAGCTCATTTGTCTTGAACAATCGCACGTGTCAGTGTTGATTAGACTGCTGTTGTAACACTGCGGGTAAAACAAAGTCCTGGGGAAGGTCTCATTTGAGGGACAGAAACCATGTTTTTATGTTCTGGAGACAGTTGATTGTTGGTGTCCCGCTAGCACTCATCATTCACATTTGGGGGAGTGATGTGATACCTTCAGTAACAGCTGAGATTTGAATACTTGCTTGAAATTACAAGCAAAATAAACAGGTTAGTTTTAGCATTCACTGATGTCAGGGATCAGCCAAGTGGCCCTGTGTATACTCCTCAACCGCAGGTTTGAAAACCAACCAACCACATGTGATACAAGACCACAGACTTTCAGAATAAGAGGCAAAAACTGAGAAATGTGTGGTTGTTACTGTCAGTTATATATTCTCCATGCTTGATAGGTCAAACATGTGCTGGAGAGCCAGTAATGAGCCAATTATAACCCTCCTTTTGATACTCATAACACCCAGATGGAATTGTATCATCTGGGAGTCCAAATGGCTTCACCCCCTCTTTAATCACATCTTCAAAAGTAAGTGCACTTTATGTGCTAATCTAAAGAATCTGCCATCTTCTAATGTGTTTTAAAGGCTATTTAAAAAGCTAATTTGTGTTAATTCTGCATATAACTATATACGCCATTCATCGTGCACATTTCTGAATGTAATACGTGTCTTGAAACGCCCTGATATCTGACCTGCAGCAACAAACCCCGCTGCAGGCAGCAGGTTGCTTGAAATCAATTGAAAGAGCGCCCCCCACCGCCTCTCTGTGACATCAAAAGAAAAATGCATGCGCATACAATTAAACAACTACTCGAAGAGAGAGAGAGAGAGAGAGAGAGAGAGAGAGAGAGAGAGAGAGAGAGAGAGAGAGAGAGAGAGAGAGAGAGAGAGACCTTAATACCTGTTGACCCAAAACCATTATAAAAAAATGGAAATTCATCCCAGTTGCATCTGGACTCTTCTGCGTCACGTAATTGAAATGCATATTTACGCCCCAAAAACGCCTCAAGAAAACAAGCCAATAACCAGCCCTGTCTACCCTTTTAAACTAAAACCAACCACAATAACCGGATATTACCAGTTTTGGCTCATTTCATCTTGCGCATCTTAAATGTGATTAATCACCTGAATGATCCTTCACCCCGTTCTATTTTTGATCCCCTCACCCCACAGGGTGTCTTCCCGTCTGCACAGACAACGGTTCAACTCGGGCAGAAAAATGTTCATTGTCAATCAAATATAATAATACATTTAATAAATACAGACTTATAATTAATCGGCGTTTTCTCTCATTTAACAGTTCGAGAGCAACAGGAAATATGCCTCTACCTTTTCATACATCCACGGAGAGCGCGGCTTCAGGTGCACCGGAGAAGAAAGTCTGTTAATCCGTATTTCAGAGATCTACTTTTGGAAATCTTTCCTGTAACTCCTCAGCCTCTGTGGGGTCTCCTGTGGGGAGATCCGGTATCCAAAAGATTTTAAACCCAAAGCAAATATCCGGTGATCAGCGCGCTCCGGGTCAACATCTTCCCTTTGAACGCGCTCGCTTTTACGCACCGCTGTAGCACAGGAAAGGTCGTGCCAAAAGGGAAAAATAGATGAACCGAACACCGACGGCGCGTCTCCGAAATCCACGTGAGTGCTCTGTCCTTCGGTCCTCCTTTTCCACCTCTTGGGTTCACCCGGAGAGTTGGAATAACAATTCTGAGCTCGTTAACGTCGTCAGGTGTGACCGGAGACCGACGCGCTGCGCCCCGGAGGCGGAGGGCTTCCGCATGTCTGTCTTTGTGGGTTCCCTCTGAGTGTGGGGGGGGGGTGTCGGTGGAGACACCCTTCTGGTCAGCCCCCCTCCAGGTGGTTGCACCGTCCTTCTCCCGGTGAATTTCGGGAAAATCAGATAAAATCGGTTTCGATGCCCACCGCCCCCGCGCGCCTCGGCGCTCCAAACTCGGGGAATTCCTGCAGCGCAAATGTGATTTATGGATCAAATGCTGTGAAGATAAACTCCCACAAGCCCCAAACTACACTTGCCTGGTGCAGTCCACCGTCCACCGTCCACCGTGTATTTCCAGTTTGGTTGGATGGAGCTGCGCATCAACAGTTTGGTGTCGTGCCTCGGATCTCCGCGCGAACCTCGGACCGCTCCGCGGGTGGTTTCATCTCAATGAATAAAAGAAGTGAAGCGGGACAGACAGCCTCGGAGTCACTGCTCGTTGTTATCAGGTCCTCGACTGCTTGATGATATGTTGATATTTAAGGTCAGTTACTGTGTTTGAATCTAATAACCGAGTTCCAAACACGATTCTCCGTCAGCAGAGGGAGAGGTGGAGGCGAGAGGGCCTCTGAGGTGTTGAGAGAAGCATTTCAGTAGGAGAGCGAGAGTGAGGAGCAAAAAGGAGAGATAGGATTGAAGATCTGAGATCCCTCATGAGAAGAGAGATTTGAGTTCATTAGATGAGTACAGTGATGGGAACCCCCCCCCCCCCACACACACACACACACACACACAGTGTAGAAGGAAGGTGCTCGGCCACGAGGCTTTGGAGGTGTGTAGTTGTTTGGAAACTCGAGGCAGCAGCATCAACACTTTCTCCTCCTCCACTTGAAGAACCTATATGACCTCAGGTCCAGCAAACACGGGCAACTGAAGCATGAAACTCTGCATATCCAGTCAGACCCACGGACCCTGAGAAAGACGACGTGGGGAGCTGGAGCACTGGCCTGAAGTAAGGCTGAAATATTTATGAAGGTCATGAAGGTCATCAGTCCAGCTGCTGCCATCGTCTCCACCTCTGGGCTTTCATCGTCCTCGAGTAGATTTTTGGTTGAAAGAAGCAGGTTTAACTGTTTCAACACATTTGGAGCCACCAGAAAGGTCAGATCACTCTTTTTGACACACACACACAAACACACACACACACACACACACACACACACACACCTCAACCTGTTTATGATGCATTTTTCCACCTTGCTTTGGTTCAGAAGACGAACGCTTGTCTCTCCTCTGTCCTCCAGGTCAAACACATGAAGGGAGACACAGCAGTGGCACCACAGTTTATCAAAATCTTATTGGATTCCACCGTGTGTGTGTGTGTGTGTGTGTGTGTGTGTGTGTCCCACCACCCTGCCCCCCCCCCAGTCCCACCGCTGCTGCAAACAGAGCACAGAAGGTCAAGTCGTCTTAGAGGCGGTGGCAAGAAATCCCACCCAGGAGGCAGAAGGTTCGTTGTGCAGCTCGGTCACGTCGTAGCTGTCCACTCAACGTCCACTGGACTCTCTCAGGTCCTCATCCACGCTGGAGCACCAGGGACAGAAGAAAAGCACCGGAGGACAGTGAGCAGGGGGACACACAGGAGACACGAGGTTCTGAAAGGATCTAGCAGAAGATTATGTCCACCTGAGGAGCTGTCCACCTGAGGAGCTGTCCACCTGAGGAGCTGTCCACCTGAGGAGCTGTCCATCTGAGGAGCTGTCCATCTGAGGAGCTGTCCACTTGATGAACTGTCCATCTGAGGAGCTGTCCACCTGAGGAGCTCCATAGCCAGAGATAAGGGCACTTTAGTATGTGTTCAGCCAGCGTGAGCTGATCCCACATAAATGAGCAGAAATCGGTCTGATTGAAAGGCGTCCAAGCGTGTCAGAGACGGTGAGACGGTGATTGTCTTCACTTCCGCTCAAACAGACCCGACTTTGATAGAAAAATATAAAATATACAAATGCTAAAAAGCTCAAAGCGTACATGCATATATGCATAGATGTAGGAGATCCTACTGATGGTACATGAAAATAAATGTGTGCTCCTTCTCAGTGTTTGAGTGTGTCCACATGCTCAGGAGGGTCTTCTCCTTGGACCACCAGGACCAAACTCAAATCGGTCTGTTTCACCTGCACCAACATCTGCAAGGTGTCCCGCTGAGATTGAGGTTTTGCCGTCATCACGGAGGACAACAGTAGCATGGTCGCTGAGCAAAGGATGTTTACCAGAGTTTAGAACACGCTAGCAGGAGACACGTTGAGGACCATTAGAAGATGGTGGCCATCATTTATGCTCACAGTAACTGTGTGTTCTGGTGCTGCCCCCCCACATCTGCCCTGAGGCTGGGACAATTACCAAACATCTGTATTGATCTGGATGTCACAGTATGAACTACAGGACAAGTGACCGATCCATGCATAAAATATGACATATTGATTGTTTTCATATATTTCTAGAAGGTGTTTTATTTCCTGCAGAAATCATTATTTTCAAAACTAAACCCCAGATTTTATCCTCGCTCCGCTCGCTCTCTTCCTGCAGCAAAATAAAGGGTGCCTGAGCAGAATTTTAAGGACATGCAAAGATTCCATAGTTAACAGAGAGCAGTATTTTGTTACAGTTTCTCAGCTGCACGCGACACATTACAGCCGCTGGACGGTCCTGTGGACCCAAACATCGTGACCTTTCTGAGGCCCAACACAAATCCTCGATGTTAAACTTTCACCAAAGTGGCTTCAGGCTCGCAGAGGAAATCAACAGTGTGTGCTCCAACGCATAAAAATCAAGAGCAGAAATTCACCCTGCAACAAACGACGGTGCAGCGGGGCTGTGGGTGGTCTGAGGGGCTTACTGAAGCTTTGGCTGAAGCAGAAGCTCTCCGGGACGTTTCATTTGATCTCACATAACTGCAGCAAGCAATTTCTCTAAAAGTGGACTGTTTATGAGAGAAATGAGGGAAATTTACCTAAAGTGGCTAAAATTACAGTTTCATCTCCTCCATCCGCTGCTGTGTAATTCTTTTTTTAATAGTTCCCTCCATATTTGCTCTCAACCACATTCTGTCTGTAATCCCCTCATGAAGGTACGGTTTAGATTTAAGTTTAAAAAAGATAGATAATGAATATAGAATACAAATGGAATATTTTGAATTAGCAACACCGCAGCAAACACATTTATATGGAAATGTGTGTGTGTGTGTGTGTGTGTGTGCGTGTGCGTGTGCGTGTGTGTGTGTGTGATTAAAACTCCTGCTGCAGTGGAGGTAAATTGAAAGTTCCATTTCTATACTGCAGTTGTGCGTCCAGAGCAAAAGATAAAATGCAACTTTGGAAGGATTTTTGTTCCCACTCCGTGCTGCACCTCGTAGATAGTCCCCCTCTGTCGGCTGCACGGTCGGTGTCACAGCCTCACGCTTATTCCACCTTAGTGCTTGACGAGTTTATTGTTCATTACTGAACAAATAGTTTTACAGAAACGGCAGAAAAAGCAGAGTCATATAACAATAACAATTCAGAACGCTAACAACAGCTTTACAGAGCTAAGCGGTCTAAGCTGTGAGGCGTGTCTTGTTATTTACCCCCGTTTCTACGCAGTGTGTGTGTGTGTGTGTGTGTGTGTGTGTGTGTGTGTGTGTGTGTGTGTGTGTGTGTGTGTGTGTTAAACGTTCAGGAGCGGGCAGATCAATCCTCACTACAGGAAAGAGGGCTTAACACAGTTTTCACCAGGAGAACGTGCTAAAGCCGCAAACTGGACAGAAAAGGTTAACGAACCTCGGGTGAAGCTAATCAGGGCCTGGCAGGAGTGTTGGGGGGGGGGTGTCTGACGAGAGCAAGGGGGACGCTTGTCCGTGCGGCGGCGCAGTAAGACACACACAGTTTGTCCACATCAGCTGGCCCGGTTCCAGAGGATGTTCCCACCTGTCTGAGCCTGATTGGTGGCCCCCGGGCCGGGCCGATGGCCACAAGTGCTCCCTCATCACCCAGGAAAGCTGCGACCTCAGACTGAGCCCCCCCCCCGCTCAATCTCCATCAGTCAGCGACAAGAGCTTGTACTCTGTAACTCTCCTCTCAGACAAACTTTTCCATCCAGAGCGCTCCTCTTGTCGTTTGAGGGTTCAGGGGCTCCTCACTCTTCCCTCTCTTCTTCTGAGTTCACTCATTTGTTGCAAATCATCCTCATTCCACAAAACCCCTTTTATCTACTTGCAGCGTTTGTTTCTCCGTCTCTTGGAGCTTCTGTCTCTGGACTCTTGGTGCTCTGACGTAGCCCACAGAGGCCCTGAAGCACAGGGACCGGGGACCAAGCCTCAGCTCAAATGTCAGCCCCGTCTCTCAACAAACACGCACACGCTTCCTCTTCTCAGCCTCCCGTCTCCCACATGTCCTCCTCTCCTGGCATTTAACAGTCCACAGTCATATGCGCTGGGATTTCTTCTCATCCCAGACCATCCAGCTGTCTGGGAGGTGAAGGGTGGACGGAGGTGATGGTGATGTTTACAGGCGTGTTCACGTGTCACAGGGGTCATAAACGGAGTCTCGGCGGAGCGGAGAGGTCTTAATGAGGCTCTGCATTACAACCAAGACAGCTGTGGTCCTCAGCGATGTCGCAGATGCTCAAAATAATATCAGTGGGAATATTATGAGCCTCATAATCAGAAGAGATGAGCTGTGTTCATAAAGTGTGGTGCTGGTGGTTCTGGTGGACACTGTGCTGTGTGCTGATATAGTGTCGAGTGTGCCTGTCCGTCTCTACTCTGGTCATTTTGACTGTGTCCTGGAGCACAGTCGGCCTGCATGGCAGGGGATGGAGGCCCCGCAGGCAGGTTAGCTGCTGTGGAATCACCATCTGTCGCTTCTGGCAAACAAGGGCAACGCGATGACCAGCCGAGGTGGCTGGATCCACAGTGAGGCATGATGAGTCAAGGATGCCTGAATTAATCAATCAGTTTCATCAAATATTCACTGAATGCTAATTAAAACTTAAAAAAAAACATACATCCATAAAAGGGGTACGCAGTTATTATTTATCCGGACTGAAGGCCATTTCTTTTACCCTGTCAGCGCTAGAGAAATGATTGGGGGTCAAAGTGGAGCTCTACTGCCCTCTACTGGTAAATATTGGTAGTGCACCATCATTCTGTCATGGTAAAATGACATTTTAATAAATCTATTTTTTTAAGTAGTTTTCAAAATAATCATCTTAATTAAATGCTTTCATAATTGCTATCATCATTATAGTTTATTGAAGGTCATTTGCCTCATGCAAGCTGGGAGCTTTTTGCACCTCAAACGGAAAGATTATCTTTTCTTGGAAGAAGAGAGATTATAAATTGTGTTGATGTCAAACGGGTGAAGAGTTCGACAGGAATGGAGCAGGGCCGTATTTCTGGTTACTGAATCCAGATGTAAATGAAAGAACTTTGTAATGGTTGATATCTTTAATTAACCTGTCAAAATCACTCTGTCAAAATGGGTATTAATGCCCCTGAAATGAGGGCTGTAAATTCATTTACCGCTGAAGACACCATCAGCAGCAAGGTCCATCGATGTAGGTGAAGGTGAGTTACAGGCTGTCGGTGACGTAATAGACGGCCCCTCGTCTCTCGTCACATCACCGAGGGAGGAGCTGATGCTCCAGATGTTGCCCCCGCTGTGAGGTCAGGGTCACCCACCGTGGGGGAGTGAAGAAAGAAAGAGCCCATGTTGATCAGTCCTTGAGTCCTTGAGTCGATGGGACTGAAGGGAAGCTGGAGCTGTGTGTGCAGACCAACCCCCCCCCACACACACACACACACACACACACTAATGTATCACTCAGACTCCACCCTATCTCATTCTAAACCGAGCAGCGGTTCCTGAGCTTCATGGTATCAGCATTCAGCTGCCCCCCCCCCGACACAATGACGTGTTTGTGTCTCTCTTGAGTGTCAGCGAGCTGGTTTGTCTTTTGTCTGAGTCAGGTCTTTCTCCCTCATGTCTGGGATGCATCAGCATTTAGGAGAAAGACGGGGAAAGGTGGGAGTGCAGAGAATAAGAGAACTGATAGAACGAGGCGGCTGGTGAAGACAGTATAAAGAGTGTGTGTGTGTGTGGGGGGGGGGTCCATTGATTGACAATTGTTGTGGCAGTAAAATAAGAGTCTCAAAAAGACTTCATTCAGCTGTTCCCAGACCTGGGAGGAAACAGCTGAATGAAATGTGTGTTGGTTTGCATCGTGTCAGGTAAACCATCCAACACACACACACACACACACACACACACACACACACACATCTGCATGTGGATGTGTACACGCTGCAGCTGTAGGTCACCTTGCAAAAGCTTTCACAAAGCAGATGATTCTGCTCACACTGTCAGCATCACCCACAAAAACACGTACCAGGGTTTGAAAGCCATCCATCACACCTCTGAGGGGGTGGGTGGGGTGTGTGTGTGTGTGGGGGGGGGGCACACCGCAGGAGCAAAGCCCCTCACACTGGGATGTGAGCGTTCCCTGCAGGCCGACCACCGGTCCTGGCTGCTGATAGCATCCTTCCACCTTCACACCCTCCTCTGTTCTCTGCTGCTGAAGTTCACCTCAGATATAACATAAATGTGATAATATAAATGTGATAATATAAATGTGATAATATAAATGTGACAACATATATGTGATAATATAAATGTGATAATATAAATGTGACAACATATATGTGATAATATAAATGTGACAACATATATGTGAAAATATAAATGTGATACTATAAATGTGACAACATATATGTAATAATATAAATGTGATAATAAACTCACGTGTGTTCACAAACACCGGCATGAGCCCTCCTGTCTGATAAGCAGCTTTTTAAAATACATCCCTGCTGACAGAACTCGAATTTACAGCATTAAAGCAGCCAGATTCTTTTCATCTGACACACCTGAGCAGGTATCCGGACTTGGCTCCGCCCCCCCAGATCGGGAAAAACCCACGAAGGAGGAAACTTCTTGGGAATTTAGTTTTAATTCCTGATTGGAATCTTTTTTCACTTAAATTCCAAGTTGAAGCAGTAGCTGTGGTAAAAGTCAAAGGCCAGGAAAAAAAAGAAAGCGGTTAATCTGATTTGTAGTCGCTCAGTAATATTAAAATGTAATTAAAAAAGACTGATTTAACATGTATCCTGGAAGCATTTGTATTTTCTCACATCGTTTTTTTCTCTTTTCTTCTTTATCTTTATCCTGTGTTGCATTCAGGTTCCCCCTGACCCTCATATTTTAACTACCTAAGTACCTAATAATAATCAAGAATGATCAGATTTGGTTTTCTCTGACACTTTTCATGATTGTTGTTTCTTAAGAATCCCCCCTTGCGTTTTGATGACGTCACGCCCCGCCCCGCCCGTAGCCCCGCCCCCCAGCGCGCCAGGTAAGAGCGCGTCGGTGATTCAAACCCTCAGAGGTCCCGCAGGGAGGCTTCCCCCCGCACACGGCCGCGGACATGGCCGACTCCCAGCTCATGTGCATGGAGGACGGCCGCATCGGAGCCAAGGTCCCGGACACCAAGCCGGAGTTCCTGTACAGCGAGGAGCAGCGCGCCGCCGTGGAGGAGCTGCTGCGGAGCGGCGACGGCGCCTTCAAGACGCGCCTGCAGAGCGACAACATGAAGGACTTCCTGTCGGCCCGGGAGGTCAAACGCCTTCTGAACGCCTTCAAAAAGTACGACTCGGACGAGTCCGAGTCCCAGCAGGGGGCCGCCGGGGCCGCCGACGCCGACTCGGGGGTCCACTCCACCTACTGGCCCCAGATGTCGGACACAGATGTGCCGCCGCTGGACCTGGGCTGGCCCGGGGGGGGGTTCTTCAGAGGGGTGACCCGGGTGTCCGTGCACACGCACCCGCCCAAAGACAACGGACCCCACATCAGGGAGGTGGTCCGGCGCCTCATCCAGGAGGCCAGCAAGGTGAGGGGGGGGCAGGGTCCTGGGGGGGGGGCTGGACATCAGAACTCATCAAGCAGGCAATCACTGGAATTTATGAGGCTCTTATTATCAGAAGGGGGAAGCTACTCAGATTCCAGGCTGTGTGTGTGTGTGTGTGTGTGTGTGTGTGTGTGTGTGTGTGTGTGTGTGTGTGTGTGTGTGTGACGGGGGGGGTTCTGACGTTGACCTACGCGCTGCTATGGTTGTGTTTACTCTTAGAATTCCCGGACTCAGCTGAGTCATCCATTCCGGCTGACTCCTGCCCCGACACCAGTCACGTTGAAGCGAGGCCACGGAGGCCGGCGCCGCCCCGGTGCACTCCGAGCGTGCGCTTTCACGCTCGCCCCTCGTTGCCGCAGCGCGGGGTTTGAAGACGTGCTGGCGTGCGCGCTCACCTGTCTGCCTGGTTGTGCAGCCTGATTATGTTGTCACATCGGGGCACGTCAGCTGACTCACCTACCGGAGGTCTGCTGGGATGTGCTGGGATTGGCCCACAGCTCAAACTGGTTGTTTGGTGTCCGTTTGGGTGAACGTGCGCATTTGACGACTTCGCAGGCGATTTAAAAAAAACCAAACAAAGAAACGGATCGTGTTGACAAACCAGTTCTGCTGTAACGAAACAAAGACGGAAGCACAACCTTGGCAGGCTGGCGGACACATTCCTGCTGGAGCTCTTGAGTCGGGACCATCACGTGTCCCAGCATGTATCCAGCGGCGTCACTGGTCCACTCAGTGGGAACAAGACGTCTTGTCTTCCCTACAGACAGACACTTGTTGCCCATGAAAAGAGGTTCTCTTCAGAGGACAGTGGAACACTTGAATGGCAGAAGTTCCCACAGCGTCATCCCTCGTTGAACTCGACCCCCTGAGCACGTGTGGAGGTGGCCTCAAACATGGGTGGGAAATACAGGACGCCTGGACGTGTGACGGAGACAGGACGTATGTCATAGGAATACACAAATGATGGGTCACGTGAGTTTAGGAAGAGCGTGTCCCCGTGTGGGGACGTCCAGCAGGAACAGTGAAATGTCTCTGAACTCTGACGAGCTTCGTGTTTGCCCCCAGAAGTAAGTTATCTTTGTGGCTCGTCCTAGGGCAGGGAGGTCTAAGCTCCTCCCCCAAGGGGCCATGAGGCTGCAGGTTCTGGTTCCACCAGTCCAGCTCACCCAGTTTGACCAGTCAGCTGTTGAAGACTCAGATGAGTTGATGAAGTGAGTCCAGTCTGGTGCTGCTGCTGCTGGGTTGGACCAGAACCTGCAGCCTCACGGACCCCTGGGGGGGACCTGGAGACCCCTGGGGGGGACCTGGAGACCTATGGGGGGACCTGGAGACCCCTGGGGGGGACCTGGAGACCCCTGGGGGGACCTGGAGACCCCTGTCCTAGGACAACGTCCTCGGGTCGACCTGCTGACCTTTGTTCTGATTCTGATGAAGGCCGGGAAGGATCGGTTCACTCTGAATGTGCACACACCTGCAAACATCTGCAGGACTCCAGGGTCCAGCACATGAGCACAGTGGCTGTTTCATTCCCGTCCAGCAGCGTCCTCTTGATGGATCACGTTCAAAAGGGTCTGTGTCCGTGTCTCCCTGCAGGTGATCGCCATAGTGATGGACATGATCACAGACCCTCAGATCCTCCAGGACCTACTGGACGCGTCCTCCCGTCGCTCGGTGCCCGTTTACGTTTTGCTGGACGAGCAAGGCGTCCCGCACTTCCTGGACATGTGCTCCAGGCTGCAGATCGGCTCCCAGCACCTCCGGGTAGGACAAGCAGCCCGTGGGACAGACGGGTCCAGGGGCCCGTCTGTCTCTGCGCTGATTCTCATCCTCTGTGGACACAGAATATCCGAACCAGAACCCTTCAGGGGGTGGGCTTCCATCTGTCCTTGGGCAGGCTGCCCGGGTCCCTCTGTAACAAATACATGCTGGTGGACGGGGACAAGGTCCTGTTTGGCTCGTACAGGTGAGTGCGCATCAAAAACAAACATCTAAACAAAAACAGGAGGCGCTTTTGTCCCCGGTGTAACGAGCACACACCGAACCTGTTCCAGTTTCTGCTGGGCCACCTTCAGGATGGACCGGAACATGGTCACGGTCATGACGGGTCAGGTGGTGGACTTCTTTGACCGCGACTTCCGTGAGCTCTACGCCATCTCCGAGAAGCTCGACCTTTACAAGGAGTTCCACGTCAGCCCGCCCGCCGCCAACGCCGCCGCCAACGCCGCCGCGACACTGCGCTCCAAAGCGGGGCCCAAGCGGCCGCCCCTGCCGGCGACCACGTCCCGCTTCCAGGTCAGCCTCGGGGACGCGCCCAGGCCCGACATCCAGGTGCCCGCACACAAGTTCTACAACCCCATATACTCCCTGGTGGTGGGGGACCTCCCGCGTCCCAGCGGGTCCCTCCAGGAGCGCGCCGAGGCGCCCTGGGGCGCCGGGGCCGCGGAGCCGCCGCAGGACGGCGGCGAGATGGACCGCATTCACGCGTTCCTCGCGGAGGAGCCGCCCGAGCCCGGCACGCCGGACAAGGTCACGCCAGAAAAGAAGGGCTGGCCCACGTGGAAGAAGAAGTTCTCCAAGAGGAAGTCCTCCAGCAAGATCTCCATCAACAGCCTGGCCGGGAGCGCGTGTCCTTCGCCCACCTCGGCGAAGGCAGAGGGGGACGAGGACACCTCCGGGGCGTTGTCTCCGCCCAAACCGAGAGGCAAGAAGCTGCTGGCAGCAGGTCGGAGGACAGAGTCTAAGCAGACGGTCACCAGTCAGGACACTGAGAGTAAGTGTGAGCGCTTTCACCCTCAAGCTAAATCCAGCGAGGACAAGCCAGCGTCGATGTTGGGCCTCGTCAGCGCTACGCTAGGATTAGTCTGAGAACATCTCTGTACTCGGGGTCAGAGGTGCATGTGTGTTCTGCTGCCTGAAGAGTTCCACTGTCACTGTTATTGTTGGTCAACATGACTGGTGCTGTACATGGTTTTTATGGACACTGTCCTCCTAACAGGTCTGAAGAGTCGGCATCGGAGGAAAGGCTGTAAAGTGTCTTAAGCAGCACTTCTGTGTTCTTTATGACAACAAACAACACTGGACCAGAACCCCATCCTTCAGCTTGTGCCTTCTGAAAGACCAGGTGACTGTGTGACCCCTCAGGGATTTAGAAACTTCTTATTTTTTTATTGGATGGGCATATTTAATACGACACCAAACAAAATTGGACTTACATTTTAACTCCCTTATTTACTCAGTTACATTTTAACTCAATTTAATGTTTAATTGTGTGTGTGTGCGTGTGCATATATATATGATAGATATATATATGAAATGTTTGACTATGTAATTCTGAATAAATACAGAAACAATAAACGAAGCAGGAGAAGTTGGGTTTATGTGACTCGCCCCCCATCTGGCGGTGACGGCGGGTATTTCTTCGCCAGTTTCTAGCCCAGTTGATGGTGCGGCGGCCCACAGGCAGATGTCATGTTTGTGTCTTGTTTGTGTGTGTTGTCACTGGGTCCAACCACAGAAAAAGGGGCCCGGTGAGGCGAGAGCTGAGGGAGTAGAGATTGGGGAAGTGGTGCAACACTGAAACAGGAAGTCAAAGCTGCAGCAGGAAGACGCATACCCACTGGTTGGCCGACTTATTTTCTCCTCACACGGCAGCCTTGCTTCCTCTCAGAATTGAATTTTAAATAATGTCCAGAAACAGTGAAAGTGGTTTTGTTTCCTGGTACCCCCCCCCACATCAAAATTCTATAATATGAATATTGAATGATGCATAAAGATCAAATTTTCCACTATTTATTAACATCTGCGCCATTTTTAAACTGAAAAAGGCAAAAGATTAATGGAGACCCACGCAGGAAGTAAACTTGGCGCATTAAACACCGACAGTAACACCTACAGCTGATCGCCTTCATACTTGTCCGTCATTCTTTCAATAGCAGATGACAGTTTAGCTGGAGGGGAAGTATAAAATTGCTTTAAAAGGATTCCAAGTTACTAAATTGTAATAAAGTAATCATCAACGTTTCCCCACAGTAGCCATGGTAACACATGACATGCAAGTAAACTTTAACTGGAAAAGCTTTTCCGTGGCAACTGTGACATCAGAACACAACATACCCTTATAATAAATGATGTCTTCCAAAGAATTGGCCCAATTGGTCATTTTCAAACAGCGTAAATGATGAATTGAGAGTTTCTCCGTAAAGCAGCGTTTGTAGAAAGTGAAGTGAGCACATAGAAACAGAAAGATGGTCAAAAGGAGGAAGTGAGACGTTACTGAAGGTTTTAGATAGAGACAGATGAAGACACCATTTCCAAATACATATTTTATTAAAATAAAGTCATTCATGAACCATGAACAGATTGCACTAAGAGGTAAAACTGAACAGATGCAAACTCTCCCGAGTCTTCATATAGTACACACCTTTTTACACCACTTTACACGTTTACACACATTTACAAACATGCATCACCTCAGTGTGCGAGAAAACAAGTACCATTTGGAATTGTGTAAACACAAAGTCCCCAAAGGTGAAGGTGTACTTTGTGCTGTGGTGACATCTCAGCTCTGCTGTTTTATCGTTCACTCGTCCATCAGTCCAGACTGGGACGCCGCTTTCTTCACTTCTGCCCAGTCCCGAGTGGAAGAAGAGGTGTGTCCTTCAGGTGGACCCCCGCCCCGTGTGCCTCGTCTCTGTCCCTCCACGGCTGTTCTGACCCCTCTCGTGGGGGTGCGAAACATCGAGCGCACACTCGGCTCAGTCCTCGGGAGTCTGGTTTATCACCTTCTTCTTGCGGACAGAGACCAGGTCGTAGAACGGGTCCTTCGTGATGCTCGCCCTGAGTGAGTCAAAGATCAGCCTTCTATTAGCACAGCGAGGACATTCTGGAAGGAGACATCATCAGATGGTTTCAACGTGGTTTGAAAGTTGATGTTAGAATTGGGCTTAGATTAGATAAGGCTCAGGGTGTGTTTGTGTGTGTGTGTGGAAAATCTTTTCCATGGCAACTGTGACATCAGAACATAACATAACCTTTTAATAAATTATGATGTTTAATTAGGGTGTGTGTGTGTGTGTGTGGGTGGGTGTGGGTGTGTGTGCGCGTGCGTGCGTGTGTGTGGGTGGGTGTGGGTGTGTGTGCGCGTGCGTGCGCGCTCTGACCTGATGGCATCGATCCAGGAGTCTCTCTCTTCGGCACTGGGGGCGCTGATGGTGTACGACTGGTGCTTCCCCTCCACCACCCTGCCGTCAGTCTCTGTCTTGCAGGCTTTGATTTTCTGCCTGGGGCTGTTGGGGTTGTAGAGCTCCAGGCAAAACTGACGGGGCCAAACGCCACCATATTTACCACACGTGCACTGGACACTGTTTCACGACTGAACACGGGCCTCACCGGTTTACGGGGGTATGGAACCTCCCTCACACAGAGGTTCTCCAGAGGGATGATGCCTCTGGGCTCTTTATCCTGCAGGTCAAAAGAGATTCAAGGAGTCCAGATGAAGTTTTGTTGGGGGGGTCTCTGAATGTCTGAGCTTTCATTCTGTTATTATCTTACATTTCTAACACCTTTTCACTAGTGAGCTGTTGGCGCTGACAAAGCTCACACCATCTCACTTGGGGTTCTTTTTTAGGTTTAAGTTTCTATTCCATTTAAAGCCGCTGTTTTTGAGCATCCAGCGCACAAGAGACCCCAGCGTGTGAGAGTTTGGTGATTTGGTTTGGTTTCTGTAGCATTTACTGGAAATGCTTGTGCACACGCACACTAAATTAATGAAACGAAAAAAAAGAGTTGAAAAGATGAGTCTCACAGTGGTGTACTCAAAGTAGTAGAGGCAGTTGTCAGTCAGGATGAACCATCGTCTTTTCCACGTTTTTACCCGACCTCCTGAAACACGGAGTAAAGTTTGGTGTTGGTGTGCAGACAAACTCCACTAACGAGTAAACATATGACACCATCTGGGTTAAAGCGTGAACAAGACGGAGTCCGTTACCAAGTTTGAGCAGCCAGCCTTCCCTGTCGGGGTTGAAGAAGGTGTGTGTCACGTCGTTCCCGTCGTCCTCTGGGATTTTAAAAGGCTCGCTGTGAATGCTCTCGTAGAGTTTCTGAAAAAAGAAGATGTTCAGAGACCAAATTATGCAGAAAAAGAAAGTTTTCATGCCACTGCTACAGTAGGTGTGCACTGGGCGGGCGTGGCCGTGCCACCAGTGATTCAACATGCATCCGGCTGCACAGACGTCTGAGTCACGTGACAACGACTGGATGAAGCAACCTGGCTTATCATCAATACTACATTTCTGCTAACTTCATTGAGAGCATGGAGGCGGTGAGTCACCGATAAAGTGGCCTCTGTCGCATTTCCGAATGTGCACAATGTCAGAAAAGGTGTCTGAAGAGGAAGTAACAAAGACCTGAGGCCGAGTCAGCTGCGTTCACAGAGGTCAGCGCTTCGCCAGCGCCGACACAAAAGCATCTGGGCCGTGGTTGTGATGGTAAGTGACGGAGCGACAGCAGCATTATTATTGTTTCTACACAGAAAGCGCCTCAGAGTTGAACATGGCGTGTGGTTAACCACGACCCCAAAGCACACCTCAGCTCAATCGTGTCACGAGGTGAGAAAGATGGGTGGCCTCACCGACAGAAGGTCATCGGGGAGATTCCCTCCATTGTTGATGCCTCTGTTCATGGAGATGAAGCGGTCCAGCGTGGTCTTGTCCTTCACACAGGGGTTGTGGAGGCTGGTGTTGAGCATGATGATGGCGAATGACAGGATGTAACACGTGTCTGGCGTCACAGGGTGCACACGCGTGAAGAACCAGTGGCCAAGGTCAAGAGAAAGAAGAGGAGTTCATCAGTGAGCCACCTCTACATATTTACACCCCAAAGAGACTTCAGCAGGAGGCCGTGCTCTCAGAGCTCAGAGCTCACCGGTGGACTGGAAGACATCGGCGTTACAGTCACAGTAGCGCATGGCGAAGGCCTCCATCATACGGTCGATCTTCTGGGCTTCACCCGGGAGCCGGAAGCTCCACAGGAACTGTCTGTTCACATAGTGACACACACACACACACACACACACACACACGCACACACACCTCCTCAGATTCATTTGGGAAGTTAACAGCTGCTGCGCCTCAGAGGGGAGCGTGAGCATCATTGCAAAAGTTATCCTTCATACATCAGGCAGGACCTGTGTGAGCAACTTCCTGTTTTCAGTCATGCAACAGGAGGACTCATGACACACAGCACCGTACGGCCTCCAGCTGCTCCACACAACACACACAACAGCCCTATAGCTTTGTTATTTCATAATGTTCAGCGATAATCCATTCCAGTCTGACAGGAGGATGTTGGTATACGTTTTAAATTTGGTGTAACAGCTGGACAGGAACTCTGCATATGCTGGTTTTATGGTCGCTCCTGTCGTCTACAGGCAGCATGGCTGCAGGCAGGGGTGTGTGTGACGCTGCTGCGCTGGAGTCCAGCCTGTGAGAAGATGGGGGGGCTGACCTGAGGGCCTGGACCAGGTTGAGGTCAGAGAACTCATGGAGGTCGACGAAGGCCTTGAGAGTCTGGAGGTGGAGCTCCTCCCTGGACGAAAATGTTTGAAGAGTCACGTGAGACCAGAAGAGCTCTCTGCTGCGTGTTCACTTTTAAAAGCAGCAGTAAGATCTAAATTATTTCCATGTACACCTCTGGTTGTCTTCACTGTCCTCATTAAAGCTCGGATTTTATCCTCTTTTTGCTTGTCCTCCTCACCTCTCTCCCAGAAACTCTCCGATGGCTGTCTTGTTGAGCCCCTCCTCCTTGTAAAGGAACTCAGCGATGGACTGGGCTCTTCCATCCAGCAGCTTATTCCCCACCAGGTAGTTGATGCCCTACCAGGACACACAAACTCCTCCAGTCAAGGTCCCAAATCCAGGTCAGGGCATCATCCCTCACAGAGATTATTCATTCCTTTAAACTAGCAGCATTGATACTTCTCATAATGGGGGGGTTCTGCTCTTGTTTCTGGTTGCTGAAAATCTCAAGGGTAACATCACAGCATTGGTTTATACTGACAAACGATTTACAGGGAGTTTTCTCATGATCTCATTGCAGCTTCTCTAATTCCTCAAACCTGATTTCTCTTCCTCTTTCTCCTTCAGCACAGGGCTTGGAGAGGAAAAAGATGGCTTAAGAAAAAAAAGGTGCCAATCTCTTTCTAAAACATAAACAAATGAACAAAAATGCACCTGCAACTGTTAAAATAGTGACAAATGAAGTGGAATACAGCTAGCTGAGCTGTCAGAGGTTTGACCTTAAGTACATGTACGAACAGAGGAAGTGTCAAAGGGGCTTAAAAAGAGCTACCCTCTGAAACGCTGAGCTCAGGAAACCAAAAAACATCTTCTTGAGCTCAGCGATGACTTATTCCAGTAACAACAGCACCGAAGGCTCAAACCACAGGCTAATGCTGCAGACTATCACGATGCCTGACGCCAAACAAGAGTGGCATTTAAAAGCGGGCTGAGAGAGAGAGGGTCAGACCTTTTTAGGGTCCATGTTGAACTTCTTCTTCCCCATTGAGAACAGTTTGCTTTTCTCTATCATCTTGCTGCAGGAGAAGTGACAAAAAAACGAAAGCAGCAATGAGAGGAGATCGTTAAGATGATGATAAAAGACGATCGTGGGTGGGGGCTGGAACTCACTTTTCTTCTGCGCACTCAAAGCTGTGTATTTCTGCCATCACCTTATCTATCTCCAGCTTCAAATTCTAGGTAACAGAAAGGTTTCAGTGGTTTTTTCTTCAGCATCAGCTCTGAGACCACATTAGCTGTTTTATCTTGCTTTATTGGCCACCAGGTGCGACTGTCAGCATGTATTTACCTGAATATCATCCAGAAGGTCTTTCTTATACATCTTGATGTTCTCCATCTCCAGCTTTTCATCTGCTGTGAAATCTGAGGAAACTGCAGGGAAAAAAGCAGGACTTGAGATAGCATCTCGTGTCTTATCTGAAACAATATTTGCTAGACGATGCATCCTGTAATGATTCTACCTTAACCAGCTTGCATAGTTTTTCACAGTGGAGAAAGAGAGGTGACTCTGGGAG
Source organism: Lagocephalus sceleratus (assembly GCA_911728415.1). Lineage (NCBI taxonomy): Eukaryota > Metazoa > Chordata > Actinopteri > Tetraodontiformes > Tetraodontidae > Lagocephalus > Lagocephalus sceleratus. Next base: position 41,996 of record CAJVRN010000230.1, on the reverse strand, counting down.
GGGCTCTATCCCAGGTTTGTGGTCTTGGTGTCAGACACATGACCACAAAACAGAACTATTCTGATGTTTTTATCAAAAACCCAAGTCTCAAAAAGCCACACTGACTCAAGCTGTCGGGAGGCCAACCAACAGATATTTCTGCTGCGTTCAGACAGGATGCTGTGATGTGGACAGTAGACTGTGAAAGTGTCACTTTTATAAGGAAAAAGTGAATTTTCAGTGTTTATTGACATTTTTTAAGAGTTTATTTCACTACCTGGATACATCTTATTCCACCATCCAATCAAATCTCTCTTAACATTAATGGTGGGTGTGAGAGACCTTTCCTCAGACTTTCAGAAACAAAATCAGCAAAAAAGAAAATTCTATTCAATTCAAAAGCGTTTTTCACCAAGGCCCTTGAGGGTCACCATCTGGGAGTTTGACCTCAGCTGCTTCCTTCTTCATCAGTGACAGACACTGAGCCGGAGCTGCTGAGCTTTAGAGGCTCCCTCAGCAGAAACACATTTATTCATCAAGAAAATTCAGTTTCTGGAAGCGACTCAATGATTTAACCACACAGCATCAGCAACACCTGCAGTGACTAAACAAATAATAATCAGATCTAATCTTATCTATTCAGCCACACGCTAAGGCATTAAACACTCCATTAATATCACAGATTTTGAAGAATCTTTCGTATGCTGATAGATTTGAATATCATTTTGACAGCAATCAATAGATTAAAACAGCTTAACGCAACGACTGTAGGACTTCTGTTTTCATTTTACCATCTCTATCTTGTCTTGTGAGCTGTTTTTGTTCCTGACTGGCTCTTCCCTTTTTCAGCTCAGCCACAATGTGAGCAGTAAAGAACTGAAACATCTGAGTCCATTTACGAGTAAGGTAAGGTGCAGCATTAAATCACACGTTTGTTCAACAGCAAAGTGCAAATCTGCGACTTATCAGCTTAAACCATACTTTCTCTAAGTCATATAATATACTCAAAAAAAAAATGTTTTTAAATGAGTTGAAACTGATCTTACCCATTTGGCAGTCGGTCATTTAAATCCACTGGGAAGGAAAAAATACAACCACTTGAAAATCGGTGATATGGAATATATGAAGCTACCCAGACTACCAAGACATACTGCAGCAACATTTGAATGAATCAGATGCTGCATGTGGGCCCCACCTCTTTTCAAACCATCACCCGTATGAAAACAGGAAGGATGAAAAAGAGTTGTTCAAAATAAACCCCTCCAAGCAGGCAGAAAGTGTAGAGTCTTTCTCGTCCGCCTCTTGGGTTTTTGAACAACAAGATTAATTTGTTGCTACGAGACTGCATAGTCTTTACACCGGTTGTCCAAAAAGGTTTTTCTATTCTGGTTTACTACATGCAACAGTTGCACACATCTTTATACCGGCTGTAACAGTGCATGAACAAAAGAGCATATTTAAGGGTTTTTAAAACAACATAAGTTGAGGTGGCTGACTACTGACTGGACTGACTGAAAGTATTCACTAAGTTGTGCAGTCTTTAGGTCTTCAGAACCTGCAGAATGTTTAATGGACAACAGTTGGCTCATGTATGGAATATATAAGGCAGATGTGTAACGTGTGTCTGACACAACACTATTTAGACAGACGCGCCATCTAGTGGACAAACACAGAACTGCACTTAGTGTGACGGCGATGACGGAAATATTAATGAATCCAAATTAAAATCATGTTTTATCACTTACTAAAAATACTCAAACTGAGGAAAAGTGTGTGTTACTGATGCCGTTTGACAAGGCTAGTTGTCTGAGAGCTGAGTAGACTTCAGCAGAACTAGTGAGCTCAAGAAAACTGTCTGTGTGCTTTTTTATGGAGGGATTAGAATGACAGGAGGTGAAGAGGGCCAAAAACACTACTAATATGAGGAAAGGCAAAAGTGTTACCGGTACAATTTCTGTGGAAATATTAAATTCACCTTCAAGCCTTCTGAAAAAGTACAGTTTACTCCTTCAGACGTCCTCAACCTGGTCACCATTACCTCTAATGCCATCACACTGTGCTTGACCATGATTTCCCAGGCAGCACTGGTCGGTGCTGATTCCCAGTACCTTATGAAAAATAATGCACGGAACTTTCTGCGCCAGTACTTCTGTTTAGGTTGAGAACTAGGGTATGCAAATGTGACTACAGCTCCTCCTGTAAACCGACAAGGAAGTTCCACATTGAGTAATTTACTTCTGCCCTTCTGATTCCTCCCTTCAGAAAACTTTGGGCCACTTCACGTTACATCTGTCGCAACAGTCGGATCTTTCTTATCAGTCAGTCCCCCGGGCTCATTTGTCATGCAGTTGTTGTTAATTGTCAGCAGCAGAACTTTTAATTTTGTTTGTTTGAGTTAAGAGACCCAAAACTGATAAATCGATAGATTTGACAAGAACTTAAAAAAAAGAAAAAAAAAAAGAGTTGAGGGAGGGAACTGAGCGAGGGCAGAGAGGGAGGCGTGCAGTAACTTCCTGCAGTTGCACGCATCCTCTTCAAGTGTGTTTCTGTCAGAGCGGCGAGCAGAGACGAAGAAGAGCGGAACAGGATGCAGGCTATCAAATGTGTGGTCGTGGGAGATGGGTATGGCATTATTTCTTTACCTATATGTCTAAGTATATTTACCAGCCCTAAAGTAACGTCAGGGCGAGGCTGACCAATGATTGGGAGGAAAAACTGGGTCTGGCATCAGCGTTAAGAAGCCTCATCTACCAACTAAATCCAGTCAGAGGCTGAAGTTTTGCCGTTCCAGTTTTCAGGGAGGTGTGTTTCCTTCCCCTCGAGGCTACACTTGGACTTTCTGGCTTTAGACGAGCCCTTCGAGGTGTGTTTTTGACAGCTGTGATTCAGAGGGAGCGTGATTGTGCAGGCCACAACATGCAGGAGCATTTTTACCAGGAGGAGAGTGAGGACACCGGCGGGCTGAGCGCGCCGCAGAAGTCCTTCAGATCCGCGCAAACGCGGAGAAGACAGGCAGCAGGGCTCTGGTCACGGGCTCCTGGCACAAAGCTGTGCTTCACATCAGGCACATCTGGACAGGTCTCTCAGATGATGGTTGGGCAAAAATGGCCGCTTGTTGAGATGGAGTAACCGAAGCGGAAGTGTTGTGGTTCCATCGCAGAGAGCTGAAAGTCACTGTAGCTCTTTTTGGTGTAACTCTGGTGGGTCTGACGTTGTGATGTCGGCCTGAAAGCTCAGAAGCAAAGGAAGCAAATTCTGAATATATGATATGTTGAGCACACTCTGGATGATATTTTTATTGTTTTGTTGGCACATTAAGTTGATAATAAAGTCAGCTTTCAGCAGTATATTTATACCAAACGTTCTAAGAGGACTTTAACCCACATGAAATTATCGTTGTGACATGATCACACATACAGAAAACTGTGGTAAAAAATGAAGCTATGAGCAGCGGCCTTGTCTCGAGAATGTAAAAACAGCTCAGAATTCTTTACTTCCTGCGCAGCAGTTTCTGACTTCACAGGTTAAAAAAGCAAACTGCACACGGGTGGAGACCTGCGCCCGTGCAGCAGCATGTCGGACGTGAACATGTGACTAAACGGAGACGTCAAAAATGGATTTTAAAGCTTCCAGACAGAGGCAGAAAAGAGGAAGTCAGTTGGGGAAGTCTCTATCATGTGGCATGCCGCTGATGTCCAGCTCAGTAATGTGTGGATGCCCCAGATGGATAAATGGTTTTAACTACATTTACAAAAGCAACAAACTAAAGACAGAAGCTCACATTTGTACATCACAATGCTGGAGCGTGTTGTTGCATCAGCATCTGTTTTTACTTGGTACACCATACAGGCCTTAGAACTGCAAAATAGTCTTAAATACTGACGATAATTCACTGTTAAACAATTACGTGTGTGTGTGTGTGTGTGTGTGTGTGTGTGTGTGTGTGAGAAAGAGAGAGAGACTCAAAAGTCAAGTGGCCAAAAAAGGATCTGAGCAGGAAAATAAACTTATAGCGGGAAAGTAACAAAAGAAACGCACTACAGAGCGATGAGGAACTGGTATGTCAACTGGCAGAGCAGGAAACCACAGAACTGTGACACTGGTTTTTTGCTGCTGCTCATTTACCTGGACGTCTGCGTCCCTCACCAGTACCACACGGGCAACAGGAGCACTGCAGGTTACCGCTGGGTCGTTCCCCTTTAGGTCAATTTCACTCAAACTTCAAACCCCCCCCAAAACATGCATAAAGGACTTGAAGTATCCAGAGCAAGGAGGAAAAGAAAGTGTGTTTATTTGAACGAGATTGCATTTTGTTTACACCCGGGACAGAAACTCTGATGGCACACCAGATAAGGCCGACAGAAAAGGAGCCAGATCAGAGTTCAAAGTTGATGCAGTTCCTGTTTTCAGTGTCGACTGAACCTTCTGAACCAGTTCAGTTCCCTCTGAATCACACACAGACAGAGATGACAGGAGACCAGTGGGACGCCTAACGCTGAATACACGCTCGGTGTGTTGATAGCACATATCAACATGAGCATTATTCTTATACTCACATCTAAATTGTTAAAAACGACTTTTGAAAAGGTGATTACGTCACAGCATGAAGGAACATACATAAAAGCCAAACTCATCTTGATCAAAAAGAAGCTTCTCTAAGGACTGAAAGAGTCAGCCTTGGGCTTAAAAGGAAGTTATGGAGATCACACACGTTTGTCCTTGAAGGAGACAGTGACTCCAGGTAGAGCAGGAATGATTGGGAATGTGACAGAAACACTTTCTTTAAATAACAAACTCCCCCTGGACCTGTTCCCTGAACCGATTTCTTTGTTCTTGGGGGTCAAAGTTTGTCACCACTGTAGTGTCCTCTACACAACACGTGTAGCATAGCAGGTTGGAATATGCACCTTCTCACACAAGAAAACATCTGGTCAAAGTTTCCTGCTTGTTGTGGACCAAAGGGTCAGACGGGGCCGGTAGATGCTGCTGAAACAGTGTGCACTGCTCAAACCAGCCCAGTCTGCTGCTTAACATTGGCTCCATATGTCAGTCAGCCACATCTGAAAGTGCACGAGAAGCAGGCTTGGGCATTTGCCCTTCACAAGACCCTGGAATGGTGTTACCGTACCCCCGAATCAAAAGCTCCGTCACACTCCTGCTCAGGTGTTCGGGAAAGCAAAATGTCTCTGCCAGGAAATAGTGTCAGCCGCGCTACTTCTGCTACGTTAGTCTCTTCTACAGATTATTACTGGACCTCTGAAGATGCAATGATTAAAAGTCAAAGAATACATGGACAGGAAGTAACTTGACATTCTTCATTCTGATCTTGTTTGTGTGATTTAGAGCTGTAGGAAAAACATGTCTACTCATCAGCTACACCACCAATGCCTTCCCTGGGGAGTACATCCCTACTGTGTAAGTATATCCTGCACGCACACGCACGCACGCACGCACACGCATTTTTAATTCCAGAACATTCCTGTGTTGCACATGACGTGTTGACGCCTGTAAAAGGGGGGCGTCAAGCAAATGTTACTGAAAGAAGAACGTTCTCACACTGAATCAAGACATTTAAAGAATGCTGCCAGCAGACCCCTTTTCAGCATCACGTCCCTGGATTCCTGTGATCAATGTGTTTATTTTGAATCAGTAAAAGTCTCGAACACTGCGTGCAGAGCAGGATGCAGCGTCTCCAATGACCGCATGGTGGCAGTGCAGAGCTGTGGAACCGACCTGAAAATAACTGAAAGTGCCAAATGAAACACTTTGGACATGCATTTACACACTCCCTGAGTTTGTTTGAATCTCTTATATAAATGGTTCACATTTTCTAGCAAATGTGGATGTGCGTGTGGGTTATATAAGTCAATTGTTTCGCAATTACTAGAGTGCCCGTTCACTAATTTAATGTTTGCATCATATATTCTTGTTTTAATTATGTTAGGGTATTTTCAAAAATCCTGTAAGATGAAGGCTTTCAATTGTGCTCAGTAATTAATAACCAGCTTCATGTCTCTGGTGACACGTATCTAATTCTGGGAAACCTCTGGCATTTCTATTGCATTCATAAATTAAAATGATTGATTTTTTTAAATCAGTTAATTGAAATGAAGGACGGTCTCCGTGACGAGCTGATTGATTTCCACACATCCGCCCCACAGATTTGACAACTACTCAGCTAATGTGATGGTGGACAGCAAACCAGTTAACCTGGGCCTCTGGGATACAGCTGGGCAGGAGGACTATGACAGGCTCCGCCCACTGTCCTACCCACAGACGGTATATAACACACACACACACACACACACACAAACTCTGACCTTGATCTAAACCCACTTTTAACAACTTTAAAACCGTGTCCCCTCCTTAAACCATACGATGACATTCCTCACTTTGCTAATAGAATAATGATTTTGGTACTCTGTATGTAGCAAATTACACACACACACACACACACACACACACACACACACACATACACACACACAACATACACACACATACACACACGTCTTGCTCTGATGGAACAGAATTTCTCATCTGTACATAACAGTCTGAGCAAAATGAGCCCAATTTTGTGAAATTTACGTCTGAATTTTAAGTCCTGAAAGACTCCAAATATGGAAACATCATACGTGAGTTATGAACGGGTGGTAAATGTCTTTCCTCTCAAATGTGTTTTGACGGCAGAACAATGATTCTTGGTATCATTTTGAGTTTAATGTGACATTTTTGTCCATTTAGGATGTTTTCCTGATCTGTTTCTCCCTCGTGAGTCCGGCATCCTATGAAAACGTCAGAGCTAAGGTGAGGGACATTTCCACACGTTCACTATCACCACAGGTTTTTTTGAATGTGTGTTTTTACACGTTTGTTTTACGTTGGCTCAACACGCTCCACCTTGGACCTCCACCTCCAACTATCGAACGGGCCCATGTGGAGCCAGCTTTTTGTGTTTATGTATCAAGGAAACGATTAGTACTGGCCCCTCTATTAACATAATACGGAAAATGAATTCCTTTCAGCTTTACATTAGTCTTCACTCCTGCTTGTCTCCGTTCAGGGTCGTGAGGGTGAACCTCATCTTCCCCTTCACTGAATGGAGCACCAAATTGCATATAGAACCTTTCATTCAGTCTCCACAAAATGATGACGCACACACAGAAAAATGCTTTCAAAGCTAGTATAGGCTTTCTCAAAAGACTTCCGCTCTTAAATCATGAGCATCAATACATCAAAAGATAACATCCGAAATATTGATTGGGTCTGTTTTTTTTATTTCATCTGAATCCCCTCAATTCTCTTGGATGCTGCGTGAGTCATCATGCTAACAAGGGACTGAAGTGGTTGAAATTAATTGGTATGCCAGGGCAAATTTGAAAGAAAAGCAGGGTTCAGGGCCAAAAGAGGACACTCGAGAGGAGAAATGTCAGTGTCAAAGGGACACAAATCCTTACATGGACACACAATCAATAAATCAGATGTTTCAGCTGTTTTCGGCCTTTCACGTGTTTTAAAGGCGACGGCATTCAAAAGAGAGTTTGATAAAATGGTTAAGAGTGAAAGCATTAATGTTGGATGTAGAGATGCAATCTCCTTCCTTCCTTCCTTCCTTCCTTCCTTCCTTCCTTTATAATAAAAGCACATTAGAGAGAGAGCAGGGTCAAAGGTCTGTATTCTCTAATTATGAACACGTTTTAGGTGAAGAAGTTGACATGTAGCAAAGGCAGTGAACATGACCGCCCTAATGTCAGCGAAATCAAGGCCGACCTCATCTTATATACTCCACACCACGAACGGCATGAAGGCTGTTAAAGGGAATGTGGAAAAAACAAAGAAAAGGGGGGGTGGTGTTACTGTGACACATGAAAAATGCATTTTTAATCTCATGTGTTTGTGTATTTGTTCTGTGGTTTCGTGGAGATTCAGAGATGAAGCTGTTACGGTTGCTGAAGGGCTTGTAACCTAGGCAACATTAAAACAAGCGCGACCATCCACAGACCATTAACAGCAAAGTCTTTCTATCTGTTTGGTATCTGTGTGTAATAAAACAACACTACAAGCATTTCATGGGAGCTCTTCAAGACTGACAGAAATTCCAAACATCAAAAATACAAACATGAGTAGTGGTCGGGTCTATGATGCAGCACCAGAAAGAAAGGAATTTGAGACCATCTATCCATCTCTACTCTTGTAGTTATAACAGGGTCAAGACAAAATTACTAATACTACTCCACCCACAAAAGGGTTTATTGCTACTAATTGCTACATTTTATTTTCATGAGTATGAAATAGACTTTATGAGGACGGAAGCACAAAATGGCACAACGTTGTTTTTTTGAAGTGATTTGAATAATTTCAATTGTGAGTATTAAAATGTGGAAAAACTTGATTTACAGCAGATTAAATAATCCCCAGGTGTTAATTTGGCATTCAGACGGACTGTTCCACTTAATTTTTGATAAAGAATCTCTCTTTTTGAAGACATGCGCATAAAAGGAGCCACCGCAGAGCAAGAAATACGTGTTTTAACAGGTGCAGAAGAAAAGTGTGTGATTGTACCTCTGTCCTCTCAGTGGTACCCTGAGGTTCGCCACCATTGCCCCTCCACGCCCATCATCCTGGTCGGCACCAAGCTGGATTTAAGGGACGAGAAGGAGACCATTGAGAAGCTGAAAGAAAAGAAGCTGGCTCCGATCACCTACCCTCAAGGCCTGGCTCTGGCCAAGGAGATAGGTAAGGATAACGTCAAGGTGTGGTGGGGGGGTTGCAGACTGAAGGAGTTAGACGTCTGCTCTTTGTTAGGAAGTGAGAAATAATGGATGTTTTTCAAAGTTTACTAATCCTATTGCGACACTCTGAACAAGGTCCCACGAGCAGCACAATTGGTGAATCGAACACAGCTTTATTGAAGACCACCGTACAGGCGGTCCAGAAGACCGGAGTGGTCGGGAAGCCCCAGCGGCGTTGCCGAGGGTCGGGCCCCAGAAGCGGAAGGCACTCGGGGTTACTCGGGAGGCACGCAGAGTCGTAGGCAGGCAGGAAACGGGATCTCAAGGTCTGAGACAGAAGACAGGCAGGTTTACGGGGAATCAGATGAAGCAGGCTAGGGTCAGTCAGGGTCAGGACCAGGCGGAAGGGAGGTGCAGGAAAGTTGTGCATAGAACAGAGGACAACCTGGCGATGAGTGTGTGAGCAGCTGGGGGGGTCAGCGGAAGGGATAGCAGGTGTGGCTGTGGCGGTGAGGGTGAAGAGGCGTGGAAACTACTGACAGGCTGCAGTTGGAACACAATCATTATCATTTATTGGTGCAAAGATTTGTTGGCAGAGTCTGAGCACCTTGTTCTGCTGTTTAAGGAAGTTGAACTTCTTTCTCTCTGCAGCAGCTTCTCTACTGCGTTTCCATGGTACTTTGCCTGCAGCGCATGACACCCTTTTTTGCGCGTCCCCTACAGATGCCGTCAAATACCTGGAGTGCTCAGCCTTGACCCAGCGCGGTCTGAAGACCGTGTTCGACGAAGCCATTCGGGCGGTACTCTGCCCTCAGCCCACCAAGGTCAAGAAAAGGTCATGCTCACTGCTGTAAATGGTGAGAATCTTGTTAACATGAAGGAGGAGTGTTATATATGTCATAGGTACCTCTTATTTCAAGGTTTAAAATATAGAAATGAGTCCCTCAGAATCCTGCTGGAAAATATTTGGTTATAAATGTCATTACTCTCTGTGGATGAGCTCATGTGTTTTGTCATTTTAGGCTCCACTGCTGACCCTGGATGCAAACGTTGACTCCAAAGCTCTCAGTATTATTCTTGTAATAACTGCATCCACCAATGTTCTTTTTCAAAGTGCTTCAATTCACACGTCAAGCTGCACCCATATGGAACACATATAGCGCTTTTTGCTTAAGTTAAGACTTTATTGATATTTCCGTGCTTCATTTGATTATGTACAAGTTAAGTATGATGAATACAAAAGGTAGCCCGTGATTATAAAATAAAAGATTTATAGACAGATTTTTGACATAGAGGGTAACAGCGTTGTATACCTATTCATTCATACCATCTGCTGAGTCATCATCTGTGTCACATCTTTTCACACAATAAACTAAAGATAAACTAAACTGATAGAAAAATGTAAACATGAATATAAATATAAATTAAATTGAATGGAAATGTACAATGTGCAGTTGAAAATGTCAATGATTAATATCCATCGCTTTCTGCTGCTTGTTCCTCCACGGAGGCTCACAGGGGGACTGGAGCCTGTCCCAGCACTGGATGCTAGTCAGTCACACCGACATATGTAGATGTACAACCAGTCACTCTCACACTCACTCCTAGGGACAATTCAGAGTTCCCAATCAACCTGATCCCCAGTGGTTCATGTCTTTGGAATGTGGGAGGAAGCCCGAGTACCCAGAGAGAACCCACACAGGCACAGGGAGAACATGGAGACTCACACAGAAAGTCCCCAGCCTCCATCCCATTACAATTGGATTAGACCCCGGGGCCTTCTTGCTGTAAGGCGACAGTGCTAACCACCACCACCCTGAGGGCAGCCGTGAAAACAATTTATTGCTGGGGTGAGTGGGCTGTCTTGGGATTTAGAGTCAGCATTTGATATAAATGTTATATATATATATAAGTGAGGAGGGTAGTTCTGATGATGCACTCAGCTGAGCAAACTATTATCCAGATGGTGAGTAAGTCCAGGTTTGAGCTGCTTCCCACCCGCGTAGTGATACTGCCAGAAAGGATTCTCTCAGCGGTGCATAGAGGTTCTTGAGTACTCTGAGGGAGTGGGAAGATCAGTGTTGACATGGAGATGTTCTCAGTAGACTCTCAGTAGAGAGATGAACACCAGTCTGCAACAAAGACAGATTGTTAATTGTGCACAGGCACAATTAATTGGAGTCTCAATTAAACAGAATACCAAGAAAAACTCCACACAGTCACCAGAGGAACAGAAAAACTACAGATGCTTCCAGAAAGAGAACAAAAGCAGAATCATCTTAAGAAAAAAATTTAAGAAACAAAATATATTCAAATATGGGCTTCTATAGCATATGAGGCAACAAAGTTAATGCAACTTTACTTTACTTTACTTACTTACTGGTGTAACATGTGTTACAATCAGGATTGTCTCTGGGTGGCTTACAGACATCCAGAACCTGAACCCCCAACAATGACGAGTGTCAGGAACATCTCCATGGACAGGAAGAAACCTGGAGCAGGTTCTTCATCCGGGATCACACACACGCACACACACACACACACACAGAAGCCGTGTTTGAAGAATTTCCATCACCATGTGATAGTACACTGTATTTTAAAACCACACTACATCTACAAAAGTGTTCATTTACATGTCACTCTGTGTATATTTATACAAAACTCTCTATCAAACACATGAATTGTTCTGTTCACACTCCTGAAAAGATCTCCGCTCACACACTTTACATTTGGTTTTGTATGAAACATTTTAACAGCTTCTTCATTCAGCCACTGCATATCAGGAATTTGTACTACTATTTAGAATAGAATTGAATGCTTTTATTTTTACTTTACACATGTACATTGAGATTAAGAGCAGCTCCATTAGTTCAAACCTATGCAGATGAGGACACCAAGCAAGCGGAAGGTGTGGACCCTCCCTGCACACTTGCTGTTGATGTGAAGGGGGGTGGTAAGTGCTGGGCCTCCAGAAGTTGATAATGATCTTAGTTTTCTTGGTGTTCAGATCCAGGTTGTTTTCTGAACACCAAGCCCCCAACTTCCAGACCTCCTCTCTGTAGACCGTCTCATTTCCTCCTAAGATGAGTTTCTTAGTCATCAATGAGGTTGCAGTTGTGAGCCAGACAGCAGTCATAGGTGTAAAGACAGTACAGGAGGGGGCTCAGCACACAGCCCTGTGGGGACCCAGTGCTCAGTGTCCGCATGGAGGAGAGGTGGGGGCTGAGCCTCCCAGTGTGGGGCCGGTTGGTGAGTAGGTCCAGAATAACTGTCTTAAAAGCAGAGCTGTAATCCAGAAAGCACATTTGGACTTAGCTCTGCCGCTGCTCCTGGTGGGACAGTGCAGACTATGCAAACTAGTGGGGGTCGAAGTCTTAGGGGAGATAGTCCTATATATAGGACCAGTTTCTTGAAGCACTCATGATTATCAGAGTGAGGGCCACACCACGATAATCATTTGGGCTCGTGGTGGGAGACTTCTTCAGGACTGGGATGATTGTGGTGGATTTCAAACAGGGCGGGCTGACTGCCTGGGTCAAGGAAGGGTTGAAGGTCTGATGAAAATGAGGGTGAACTGGAGTGCACATGCTCTGAGCACCTTACCCAGGTTCACCACCAGGGGCACCCGTCTGACGTCATGCTCGCTGAGGGTGAGTGTGGTGGGGGCAGGAACTGGGTATTGGTGGGGGCAGGAACTGGGTGGTGGTGGGGGCAGGAACTGGGTGGTGGTGGGGGCAGGGCAGGAGCTGGTGACTGTAGCTCCTCTGCCAGTGGTGCACTCAGGTCTTCTGTTGTTGTAGCGCCGCCTCTGTATATTGTGATGTTGTGTATGCCCTGCCACACCGCTTGTGTGTGTGTGTGTGTTACTGGACAGGTGGGACTCCATGCTCCTCTTAGGGTCCACCTTGCCTTTGTTAATTCCTCTTTTCAGATCCCCTTTAGCAGTCACCTGACCTGAAGGCAGCATCACAGGTTGAAGAGTGTGCCGACCTGACTGGACTTGCAGGGTTTCTGATTGAGAAGCACCCAAATGATTTTGTCCACAGGAACATTTCCTATACAGAACTTGATGCAGTCCAGTACTGTTCCTGTGAATGTTTCCAGCTCCTGGTGTTCAAATAGGTCCCTGTCTGTGTCTGTAAAGCAGCCCTCTAGTTTGGAGAGTGGGTTATCGGTCAGGTTGTAACAGTTTGATGGTGGGCCTGGCACTGCATCTGAGTGGGGTGTAGGCTGGAGAGAGCAGGAGGGAGAGACGATCTGACTGGCCAAGGTGGGGGAGGGGTATGGCTCTGTATGTGTGCGTCATGTTGGAATAAACATGATCCAGAGTGTTTTCCCATGTGGAACACTTGACATGCCGATAAAACGTCAGGAGTACAGGCTTCAGGTTGGCCTTATTAAAGTCTCCTGTAATTATGTGGACACCATCCAGATGGCCCTTTGTGGTGCATTAATAGTGTTCAGCAAGACGGAGAGCACAGTGTTTACATTAGTTTGGGGTGGGATACACACCGCTGTGACAATCACTATTGATATAAAAGGCCGGCATCTTATGGACGTGTACTCGAGGTCAGGGGAATGATGTTTGTCTATCACTGTCCCGTTGTTGCACCAGTTGGTAAGCACAGACATACAGACCCCCCCCCCTCTACCCTTACCTTAGTCCTTAATGAGTGCACTGTAATGAAGAGATGCTCCAATTTCGTTTTACACCTGATGTTCAATGACAATAAAGGGCATTCTATTCTATCTAATCCCTGTCTTTTGAACTGGCTCTGACTAAGCTTATTGAATACAGCAGAATGTAAATGCACTTTCAGCAGCATTTGCAAAAAGTTCTTAACCGACCAAATGTAAGACTCATTTCACCAAACTTTATAAAACAGTTTTGTGTTTGCTTTTACCATTTTCCTTTTTGATATTCTTAAGATTCTTCAAAACTTTATTACCTCACAATAATGATTAAAGTATTACATTGGGTGTCAAGTCAAACAATGAGCACAGCTACAAAGATATTATAGAGGCTGTAACTATTTTGTGAAACTCTTTAGTTTCCTTTTCAAAATGTTCATTTCATAACAAGTGAAATAACAGTCAAAACACATTGTTTAGTTTGCTGTTGAACCATTTATTGAAGCACCTATTTTATCATAATTACATGCATCCATGCTGTGATTAAAGACCTTGTAAACTAAATGATGCTGAAGAATCACATTCATCATTAAAGGGAGAATCATTGTCATGAATGATTGAAAGTAAATTTTTGTAAAGGAATCACATGCAAATGTAAAGACTGATCAGTTGTTTAGATGTGTTAGTAAGCTAATCGCGCATTAGTTATCTTTATATTATTCCTGTTGTATTTTTGATCCAGTTGATGTAGTGACAGACGTCCGCAAAATAAGCTGATGAAACATGGGCACAACTTCCATGACATGCCTTAACCACTCCATAGATGGCGTTATTGAACACCACTCCTCCACCAGAATCACCCTGTCACAGAGAGGAAGTTTAGTATAATGTGAAAATGTTAGATTTGAACTGAAACAAGTTTGTACAAAATCTTTGGGACTCACTCTGACAATATCCACGTGATCAGTGTTGACACTGAAACATTCTGCAGTGGTCATGCTTGGTCTACTTGTGACTGGACACTGTCCATCAATTGTGAAGTCGGCACACTGAAGAACCTTTGCTTCATAATTATAATCTAAATGAGGAAAAGAACAGCATTATTTTCTCACCTACATACCTTGTTGTGAGGACTACTCAAACTGTCCTCTCCTTTTCAAGAATTTGCTCAATTTGTAGATGGAAGAATGTATAAAAACACACATTAATAGATAATAGAATGACTTGACCTATTGTGTTATTAGGGAATACACGATTGGATCCATATCCTGCGATCTGCACCACATCTCCACTAAGATACAGGAAAAATTCAGGTTTGAGTTTCACTTTTATCTTGATCCCAAAAAATGAGGCTTTTATACAATTAAAAAGAAAGAAATTAACACAGCTTACATATTTAAACGGCTATTTATACAGTCAGGCAGAGATATTATTGGAGTTGTAGTTGACTGTTGAAGTTCCAATAGCATGATGTCATGTTGCTGAGACCCCTCAAAGAAAAACTGAGGTGTTGGTACGAATGTTGCTAGGTGTCCTGGACCAGGATGTGGACTTAAACGTGCAGCCATAGTACTAAAATAGATGAAGTTAATAAATAACATTAATGGATTTATCAAAGTAAGTATATTGTCACTATTAAAGTCAGTGAATGCTGAAGTTCATTAAAATGAATCATTTCTTTAATGTGTACAGTTAATCAAATGACATGATTGCTGTCACAGTTCTGCATTAATTAAATACACATGTTGGTTTCTCACCTTTTCCAGCAGTGAGCTGCCGTCAGGATCCAGCGGTCACTGATCAGAGAGCCTCCACAGAGAAGAGAACCACCAGGATGTTCAAGTCTTACATGATATTGACGTTCAGTATCTGTACAATTTGTCCCACCGATGATTCTCTTCTGAAGATCCAGCTCTGTGGTCACTGTCAGACCTGAGGAGAAAGATGTTGGACAAGATTATTAATGTACTCTCTCTCAAATATATCAATATATCAGTGCTCTCAAATGGATTTCTAATCAGAGTAATCACAGGTCAGCTGTGTCACAGGGTGAGCTGAGCAACCTTCTAGACCACACCTCCTCACCTGTTCCACATTCTCTATTAGTCACACCTTTTGCACATTCCCCTCATCAGCACGGTTGTTTCAGCCCCAGCTCCCCACGCGCTCACTGCCAGGTTGTCCTCTGGATTAGGCACAACGTTTCCACACTTTCTTTCTCCCTGTTTCTGACCCTGCCTGTTCCAGACCTATCTGGTCCCCAGTGGGGCCACCTGCCTCCCACCTTTGAGATCCTGTTGCCTGTCTGACCTCTCTCGACCCTGCTTGCCCACGACCTTCTGCTTCTGCCTGACTCCAGGTGAATCTGACCACTTTCTGCCACTTATGCCGATTCCCCGTTCCCGGGGAGGTCCCGACCGCTCCGGTCGTTCAGATCTGGTAAAGTGATCATCGGTAAAGTGATCATCAGTAAAGCTGAGTTGTTTCCACTGACTGTGCTGCTCCTGGGTCTTTGTTTGGGGTGTGACAAGCTGCAGATTGATCACAAATAATCACAACCCAAGAATGCCAAATGTACATGATATGTAAGATATCTGGCTTTAAAAACTAAAGACAAAAGAAAAACAAAAAATAAAAAGTTAATCAATAAAAGCTGATATCCAATAGTTGATTGTGATGCTGTGACAGTATAAACTTATAATTTGCATTCAAAGCAAAGTTGAAGATGTCACTGTCTGTTAAAATCATTAGATTGGATGAAAGTTCAAAATTTACTTCAAAACAATTTCTAAAAAAACAAGTTCGGTAAACAGTATATGTACTTCATGGTACTCACCAAATGAGAGCAGAAAGAGAAGATTTGTGAGGACAGCCATGTCAAATAATGAAGTCACCAATCAATCTCCAAGGGTTTATGTGCACAACTGGCTCCAAAGTTTTAATTCCTCTCTTATATCCACAATTCCTCATCTTGTCCAACCTACTGGTTTTTGTCATCACCGTCTCTCATTCCTAATGTGGGTTTTGGAGGTGTTGGAGTCCATCCCACTGGTCACTGGGTGATTACTTTATTTACATAGTGTCTGTTACAATCAGGATTGTGTCTGGGCGGTTTAAGGAGATCCAGAACCTGAACCCCCAATGGCTCCATTTTAACAGGAAGAAACCTGGAGCAGGACCAGGCTCATGAGTTTGGGGGGGGGGTCCTGCTGATGGACCACCAACAGCTGCAGAGGGGCTAAAGGCAAAACTACACATGTAAACAAGTAGAGGTCCAAGTTAACTTTATTAGTACCCAGCGGTAGATTTGGGTTGCAGGTGAGTGGGCCGGCTGCATTCACTCATGTACTCATACGGACAAAGACAAAACAGTGACCCTGACATTACAGTGACAATAGAGTTGGCAGCAGCTGTGATTCAGACTAAAGGACACATACCAATATTAAAAATACACAATTAAAATGTAGGTGGCACAGTGGTGTGGTGGTTAGCACCGTCACCTCACAGCAAGAAGGCCCTGGGTTCTAATCCCGGTTGGGATGGAGGCTGGGGTCTTTCTGTGTGAGTCTCCATGTTCTCCCTGTGCCTGTGTGGGTTCTCTCTGGGTACTCGGGCTTCCTCCCACAGTCCAAAGACATGAGCAGCTGGGATCAGGTTGATTGGGAACTCTAAATTACCCATAGTTGTGAGTGTGAATGGGTGTCTGTCTCTGTGTCTCAACCCTGGGACTGACACGCCCAGTCCAGGGTGGACCCCACCTTTGCCCAATCAACTGGGACAGGCTCCAGTCCCCCTGTGACCCTCAGTGGAGGAACAAGTGTCAGAAAGCGATGGATGGATGGATTTGAGGTTCAGCTGCAGTTCTACCATCCTCTCTCACACACACACAGAAGCTGTGTTTGAAGAATTTCCATCACCATGTGATAGTACACTGTATTTTAAAACCACACTACATCTACAAAAGTGTTCATTTACATGTCACTCTGTGTATATTTATACAAAAGACTCCATCAAACACATGAATTGTTCTGTTCACACTCCTGAAAAGATCTCCGCTCACACACTTTACATTTGGTTTTGTATGAAACATTTTAACAGTTTCTTCATTCATCCATCCATCCATCCATCCATCTTCTCCCGCTTATCCGAGGTTGGGTCGCGGGGGCAGCAGCCTCAGCAGGGAAGCCCAGACTTCCCTCTCCCCAGCTACTTCGTCCAGCTCCTCCGGGGGGATCCCCAGGCGTTCCCAGGCCAGCCGAGAGACATAGTCTCTCCAGCGTGTCCTGGGTCTTCCCGGGGGCCTCCTACCGGTGGGACGTGCCCTGAACACCTCACCAGGGAGGCGCCCAGGAGGCATCCTAACTAGATGCCCAAGCCACCTCATCTGGCTCCTTTCGACATGGAGGAGTAGCGGCTCTACTCCGAGCTCTTCCCGGATGGCAGAGCTTCTCACCCTATCTCTAAGGGAGAGCCCAGCCACCCTGCGAAGGAAGCTCATTTCTGCCGCTTGTACCCGCGATCTTGTTCTTTCGGTCATGACCCAAAGCTCATGACCATAGGTGAGGGTAGGAACGAAGATCGACTGGTAAATCGAGAGCTTCGCCTTTCGGCTCAGCTCTCTCTTCACCACAACGGACCGGTGCAGAGTTCGCATTACTGCAGACGCTGCACCGATCCGCCTGTCGATCTCCCGCTCCATCCTTCCCTCACTCGTGAACAAGACCCCGAGGTATTTAAACTCCTCCACTTGGGGAAGGGTCCCCTCACCGACCCGGAGAACACACTCCACCTTTTTCCGGTCGAGAACCATGGCCTCAGATTTGGAGGTGCTGATTCTCATCCCGGCCGCTTCACACTCAGCTGCGAACCGATCCAGTGAGAGCTGGAGGTCTCGGACTGATGAAGCCAACAGGACCACATCATCTGCAAAAAGCAGAGACCCGATCCTGAGGTCACCAAACCGCACCCCCTCAACACCATGGCTGCGCCTAGAGATTCTGTCCATAAAAGTTATGAACAGAATCGGAGACAAAGGGCAGCCCTGGCGGAGTCCAACCCTCACCAGAAACGAGTTCGACTTACTGCTGGCAATGCGGACCAAGCTCTGACACCGGTCATACAGGGAGCGGACAGCCCATATCAGGGGGCCCGACACCCCATACTCCCGGAGAACACCCCACAGGACTCTCCGAGGGACACGGTCGAATGCCTTCTCCAAATCCACAAAACACATGTGGACTGGTTGGGCAAACTCCCACGTACCCTCGAGGACCCCGCTAAGGGTGTAGAGCTGGTCCACCGTTCCACGACCAGGACGAAAACCACATTGTTCCTCCTGAATCCGAGGTTCGACTATCCGGCGGACCCTCCTCTCCAGTACCCCTGAATAGACCTTACCAGGGAGGCTGAGGAGTGTGATCCCCCTATAATTGGAGCACACCCTCCGGTCCCCCTTTTTAAAAAGGGGGACCACCACCCCAGTCTGCCAATCCAGTGGCACTGTCCCCGATGTCCATGCAATGTTGCAGAGTCGTGTCAACCACGACAGCCCTACAACATCCAGAGCCTTAAGAAACTCCGAGCGGATCTCATCCACCCCCGGGGCCTTGCCACCGAGGAGTTTTTTGACCACCTCGGCAACCTCAGCCCCGGAGATAAGACAATCCAACCCCGAGTCCCCAGGCCCTGCCTCCTCACCAGGAGGTACGTCGGTGGGATTGAGGAGGTCTTCGAAGTATTCCTTCCACCGATCCACAACGTCTTGAGTTGAGGTCAGCAGAACACCATCACCACTGTACACAGTGTTGACAGTGCACTGCTTCCCCCTCCTCAGACGCCGGATGGTGGTCCAGAACCTTTTCGAAGCCATCCGGAAGTCATTCTCCATGGCCTCACCGAACTCTTCCCACACCCGGGTTTTTGCCTCGGCATCCACCGCAGCTGCAGTCCGCTTGGCCTGCTGGTACCTGTCTGCTGCCTCAGGAGTCCCACAGGCCAATAAAGCCCGATATGACTCCTTCTTCAGCTTAACGGCATCCCTCACCGCCGGTGTCCACCAGCGGGTACGGGTATTGCCGCCCCGACAGGCACCGACCACCTTGCGGCCACAGCACCGGTCAGCTGCCTCAACAATAGAGGAACGGAACATGGTCCACTCAGACTCAATGTCCCCCGCCTCCCCCGGGACATGGTCGAAGCTCTCCCGGAGGTGGGAGTTCTTCATTCAGCCACTGCATATCAGGAATGTGTACTACTATTTCATCTGACTAAGCTTATTGAATACAGGGGAATCTAAATGCACTTTCAGCAGCATTTTCCACAAGTTTCTAAATGTCCAAATGTAAGAGTCATTTCACCAAAGTTTTCAATTGTTGAAATCTTAGTTTGTGTCAAAGTTAAAACATAAAACAGTTTTGTTTTTACCATTTTCCTGTTTGAAATTCTTAAGATTCTTCAAAACTTTATTACCTCACAATAATGATGAAAATATAAAATTGGGTGGCAGGTCAAACAATGAACACAGTTATAAAGATATCATAGAGGCTATAAGTAGTTGTTTGTGAAACTCTTTAGTTTCATTTTCAAAATGTTCATTTCATAACAAGTGAAATAACAGTCAAAACACATTGTTTAGTTTGCTGTTGAACCATTTATTGAAGCACCTATTTTATCATAATTACATGCATCCATGCTGGTGATTAAAGACCTTGTAAACTAAATGATGCTGAAGAATCACATTCATCATTAAAGGGAGAATCATTGTCATGAATGATTGAAAATAAATTATTGTAAAGGAATCACATGCAAATGTAAAGACTGATCAGTTGTTTAGATGTGTTAGTAAGCTAATCACACATTAGTTATCTTTAAATTATTCCTGTTGTATTTTTGATCCAGTTAATGTACTGACAGACGTCCGCAAAAGCAGCCGGTGAAACATGGGCTTCGCTTTCATGACCTCCCTTAACCACTCCATAGATGGCGGTATTGAACACCACTCCTCCACCGGAATCACCCTGTCACAGACAGGAAGTTTAGGATAATGTGAAAATGTTAGATTTGAACTGAAACAAGTTTGTACAAAATCTTTTGGACTCACTCCAGAGATATCCACGTGATCAGTGTTGACAAGGAAACATTCTGCAGTGGTCATGCTTGGTATACTTATGACTGGACACTGTCCATCAATTGTGAAGTCTGCACACTGAAGAACATTCGCTTCATAATTATCATCTAAATGAGGAAAAGATCAGTATTATTTTCTCAGCTACATAACTGAAGTACAATGGTAAAATAAACTGTTTATGGATTTAAAGATGAAGGATAAACCATTCTAAATTGTGAGGACTACTCAAACTGTCCTCTCCTTTTCAAGAATTTGCTCAATTTGTAGATGGAAGAATGTATAAAAACACACATTAATAGATAATAGAATGACCTGACCTATGGTGTTATTAGGGAATACACGATCGGATCCATATCCTGCGATCTGCACCACATCTCCACTAAGATACAGGAAAAATTCAGGTTTGAGTTTCACTTTTATCTGGATCCCAAAAAATTAGGCTTTTATACAATTAAAAAGAAAGCAATGAAAACAACTTACATTTTTAAAGGCCTTTTTTTACAGTCAGGCAGAGATATTATTGGAGTTGTAGTTGACTGTTGTAGTTCCAATAGCATGATGTCATGTTGCTGAGACCCCTCAAATAAAAAGTGAGGTGTTGGTAAGAATGGTGCTAGGTGTCCTGGACCAGGATGTGGACTTAAACGTGCAGCCATAGTACTAAAATAGATTAAGTTAATAAATAACATTAATGGATTTATCAAAGTAAGTATATTGTCACTATTAAAGTCAGTGAATGCTGAAGTTCATTAAAATGAATCATTTCTTTAATTTTGTACAGTTAATCAAATGACATGATTGCTGTCACAGTTCTGCATTAATTAAATACACATGTTGGTTTCTCACCTTTCCCAGCAGTGAGCTGCCGTCAGGATCCAGCGGTCACTGATAAGAGAGCCTCCACAGAGAAGAGAACCATCAGGATATTCAAATCTTACATGATATTGACGTTCAGTATCTGGACAATCTGTCCCACCGATGATTCTCTTCTGAAGATCCAGCTCTGTGGTCACTGTCAGACCTGAGGAGAAAGATGTTGGACAAGATAATTAATGTACTCTCTCTCAAATATATCAATATATCAGTGCTCTCAAATGAATTTATAATCAGATTAATCACAGGACAGCTGTAGATTAATCACAAATAATCACAACCCACTAGTGCAGAATGTACATTATAAGCAATATATGTTTCTTTAAAAGCTAAAGAGAACCCAACTAGACAACAGAAGTTAAACTTAACCCTCTTCTTGTGTTGGGGTCAGCACCAACATGTTTTAAATTTTAAATGCATAGAAGAATCACATCAATTTGTTTATTGCACCAAGGCTTTTTGACTTTGTCAGGAAGCTCTATTTCAACAAAATAAAAGAAAAAAATATATTTTCACAAAATTATGAAATGCTCTGGTCAAAATTATGACCTTTGTGTTGTTAGGGTCGGTTTGGACCCAGTTATAATAATATGATTATTAAGCAATATTTAGAGCCAAAACTGAAATCTTAAATCACTGACAGCCAGCTCCTCTCCTAATCATGTGAGCTTTAGGGGATGTCCAAACATGAGAGGTTGAATTTCCTTCATTTGAGTGGCCATTGGACTTGCAGAGTGCACGTTTACAATGGGCAGCATGCAACAATGAGGAGATTTACAGTGAGCCAAGTTCTGGATCCTATTTAGCAAGTACTAAATCTACTAAGTACTAAGTCTATGGGACACATCGACAGGCAGAAACAGTTTCCAGGCAACAAAGTCACTTCAGACATTTCAAATTATATCACCAGTCCTCAGATTTGACAATAGAGAGACCAGAGTGAACAGACATGTTTTTTTCAGTTTATGTTAAAGTTCTATTGCTGAAAAAGAAACTTTTTTTTGGTCTTTTTTTGATGTAAATAGATATGGGTTGAAATTGACCTGTAACACCATATATGTTAATTTAGTTATTGATATTAAACTGAAAATGTAAATAAAACTAATTTATATAAGAGATGTCTTCTATACTGCTCAGTAACAATCAGGTCACACAACAACCTTTCATTTGTTAATTAATAGAGGTAAAAGAGGTTCATTTTACCATTTTTCTTTCATTGAAATCAAGGGGTATACTGAAATAAAAAAAGGCCAAGAGGCCTGCACCAAAAGTATTAAAACCAAGATTTTCGTGGATAAGTAAGCCAAACAAGTTAACCAAGAGATGAGAAACAAAGTGGATGACAGCTGGTTGTTTTTAGTGTATTTTATAGATGATTTAATACACGGGTCAAAACCAACTTGTTAACATAAGAGATGACAGCAGAAAGCTAAGACAAGCAGAAGGTTAAAAAAAATGAAATGAATGAAATTGTTAATATAAGCTGACATCCAAAAGCTGGCTGTGATACTGTTACAGTATCAATTTATTTGTGGTGTTCAAAATAAAAGTTGAAGACGTCAGTGCCTCTTAAAATCATTAGATTGGATGAAATTCCAAAATTTACTTCGAAACTAAACAAGAAAATAATTTCTAAAAAAAACAAGTTCGGTAAACAATGCATGAACTTCATGGTACTCACCAAATGAGAGCAGAAAGAGAAGATTTGTGAGGACAGCCATCTCAAATAATGAAGTCACCAATCAATCTACAAGGGTTTATGTGCACAACTGGCTCCAAAGTTTTAATTCCTCTCTTATATCCACAATTCCTCATCTTGTCCAACCTACTGGTTTTTGTCATCACCGTCTCTCATTCCTAATGTGGGTTTTGGAGGTGTTGGAGTCCATCCCACTGGTCACTGGGTGATTACTTTATTTACATAGTGTCTGTTACAATCAGGATTGTGTCTGGGCGGTTTAAGGAGATCCAGAACCTGAACCCCCAACGGCTCCATTTTAACAGGAAGAAACCTGGAGCAGGACCAGGCTCATGAGTTTGGGGGGGGGGTCCTGCTGATGGACCACCAACAGCTGCAGAGGGGCTAAAGGCAAAACTACACATGTAAACAAGTAGAGGTCCAAGTTAACTTTATTAGTACCCAGCGGTAGATTTGGGTTGCATTCACTCATGTACTCATACGGACAAAGACAAAACAGTGACCCTGACATTACAGTGACAATAGAGTTGGCAGCAGCTGTGATTCAGACTAAAGGACACATACCAATATTAAAAATACACAATTAAAATGTAGGTGGCACAGTGGTGTGGTGGTTAGCACCGTCACCTCACAGCAAGAAGGCCCTGGGTTCTAATCCCGGTTGGGATGGAGGCTGGGGTCTTTCTGTGTGAGTCTCCATGTTCTCCCTGTGCCTGTGTGGGTTCTCTCTGGGTACTCGGGCTTCCTCCCACAGTCCAAAGACATGAGCAGCTGGGATCAGGTTGATTGGGAACTCTAAATTACCCATAGTTGTGAGTGTGAATGGGTGTCTGTCTCTGTGTCTCAACCCTGGGACTGACACGTCCAGTCCAGGGTGGACCCCACCTTTGCCCAATCAACTGGGACAGGCTCCAGTCCCCCTGTGACCCTCAGTGGAGGAACAAGTGTCAGAAAGCGATGGATGGATGGATGGATTTGAGGTTCAGCTGCAGTTCTACCATCCTCTCTCTCACACACACACAGAAGCTGTGTTTGAAGAATTTCCATCACCATGTGATAGTACACTGTATTTTAAAACCACACTACATCTACAAAAGTGTTCATTTACATGTCACTCTGTGTATATTTATACAAAAGACTCCATCAAACACATGAATTGTTCTGTTCACACTCCTGAAAAGATCTCCGCTCACACACTTTACATTTGGTTTTGTATGAAACATTTTGACAGTTTCTTCATGCAGCCACTGTATATCAGGAATGTGTACTACTATTTGATCTGACGAGCTTATTGAATACAGGGGAATCTAAATGCACTTTCAGCAGCATTTTCCACAAGTTTCTAAATGTCCAATGTAAGAGTCGTTTCACTGAAGTTTTCAATTGTTGAAATTTTAGTTTGTGTCAAAGTTAAAACATAAAACAGTTTTGTTTTTACCATTTTCCTGTTTGACATTCTTAGGATTCCTCAAATTCTTGTAAATAAATAAATAAATAAATAAACAAACATAGCTCGCTCTCTCTCTCTCTGAGGAGCGTGGTGTGAGCTGAGAGCGTTCTCGTCAGAGAATTTTCTAAACTTTTCGGAGTTTCAGCTTATGTTGTGTGGTTTATTGTTGGTTTGTTGGGTTGTTTAGTTGTTGTTGGTGTTTTTTGTGTGGTTTGTGGGGGCTTTGAGGGGTTTGTCGGGGGGAACCAGCCAGGTTTTGTCTGGCTGGTTGGCGTCTGACGCCATGGTGGTGGTTGGTGGTAGCGGGGACCTCTCCCGGTTGTCGCGGAGACATGGCGTGAAGGTGGGGGCCAGGTCTCCGCACACCGTGGAGGAGGTGGCCCTGGCCGTGGGGGAGGTTATCGGGCACAGGTCCGTGAAGTCGGCCGCCCGGATGAACGGGGCGGTGGTGATATTTGTGGAGAGGGTGGAGCAGGCGAACCGGCTGGTGGAGACGGGGATCAGCGTCGGCGGGAGGTTCGAGGTGGTGCTGCCGCTGACGCAGCCCTCCACCCGGGTCACCCTGTCCAACGTGCCCCCCTTCATCAGCGACGAGTTCCTGGCCAAGGAGCTCGCCAGGTTCGGGAAGATCGTGTCGCCCATCCGGAAGGTTCCGTCGGGGTGTAAGTCCCCCCTGCTGAAGCACGTCGTGTCCCACAGGAGACAGGTCTTCATGGTCCTGAACAACCGGGCGGAGGAGTTGAACGTGCGCTTCCACGTCAAAGTGGAGGACTTTGACTACATGCTGTACGCGTCCTCCTCCGTCATGAAGTGCTTCGGTTCTGGGGAGGAGGGACATTTAATTAAAGCCTGTCCGGGTCGGGCCGGCTTGGTCCCGGTCCCGGTCGGTCCCGGTGGGCGGGGCTCCGCCCCGGACCGGCCCGGTACTGGGGGTCCTCCTCCCGGGGGGACAGGGCGGCAGGACAGGAGGAGAGCACCAGGGGAAGTGGACAGGAGCCTTGTCCTCTGGAAACAAAGACTCTCCACAGAGGAGAGGAGTCTCCTCCTCAGTCACGGGAGAGGAGAAGTCGAGGCCGACCCCACGGACACCTTCCCTGAACTCCACCTGCACCCGGACCTCCAGGACCTCGGTGGTCCTCTCCTGGACGGCTGCGGCTCAGGAGCCCTCCACAGCTTGGACAGGAGGATTTTATACAACAACATCGTGAAGACACTCCACAAAGATAAACTGAAAGACAGAGGGACAACGGCATGGAAGGACAGGCTGGGGGGACAGAGTCCTCAGTGGAGGACTCTCTACAAGCCCCCCATCAAGAAGAGGACTGGTGACCTCCAATGGAGGATCTTACACGGAGCCATCACCACCAGTACCTTCCTGTCCATCCGGAACCAGAACAATTCAAACAACTGTCCCTTCTGTGGTTTTAACGAGTGTCTTTCACGTTTTTACCGGGTGCAGTAGGCTGGTGGGTCTTTTTAGGGTTTTAACCGATGTTTTTAGGCTTTTTAATGTCGTGTTCTCCACTGCTGTTTTTATCTGTGGAATAAGGCACAAGAGGGCAGGAAAGGGGAAATGCCAGCTTCTACATTTTTTGATAAGCGAGGTGAAACTTGCCATCTATTTGACCAGGAGGGACAGGATTTAAAATGGAACGGCATGTGACGCGGTGGCTTTGTGGAAGCAGAACGTGAGGGTGCGCCTGAATCTGGAGTACCGAGCAGCCTTTAAACAGCAGTGGGGACAGGACAGGGTTTTAATCATGGTAACAGAGCAGGGTGAGATGGAGACAGCAGCATGGCTGACACTTAAAGTATTAAATTGTGTGTCAAGACAAACAGTGAGTACAGTTAAGAGGATATGAGAAAGGCTGTAACTTATGTTACTGTGAAATTCTTTTGTTTTATTTCAAAGGTCAAAATTATGACCTTTGTGTTGTTAGGGTCAGTTTGGACCCAGTTATAATAATATGATTATAAATCAATATTTAGAACCAAAACTGAAATCTTAAATCACTGACAGCCAGCTCCTCTCCTAATCATGTGAGCTTTAGGGGATGTCCAAACATGAGAGGTTGAATTCATTCATTTGAGTGGCCATTGGACTTGCAGAGTGCACGTTTACAATGGGCAGCATGCAACAATGAGGAGATTTACAGTGAGCCAAGTTCTGGATCCTATTTTTGGTGAAAATGAGGGAGAGGACACAAAGCAGCATAGAGATTCAGATGAGCAGGTTTCTGAGGAGGAAGACAATGTGGAGTATCATCCCCAAGACGCCCACACATCTGATGAGGCAGATGAGGAGGTCCCTGGTGCTGAAGCTGCTCCTACTGAATGATTCAGGTCCAAAAACTTGAAGGACAAAAGGTCCATGGCAACATGTGGAAAGACATTGATGAGGAATACCTGGAGGCTTTCATTGGTGTTCTTCTTGCTGGAGTGTACAGTTCCTGCAATGAGGCACCTGTTGTCTATGTGCTCTAAGTAAGTACTAAGTCTACTAAGTACTAAGTCTATGGGGCACATCGACAGGCAGAAACAGTTTCCAGGCAACAAAGTCACTTCAGACATTTCAAATTATATCAACAGTCCTCAGATTTGACAATAGAGAGACCAGAGTGAACAGACATGTTTTTTTCAGTTTATGTTAAAGTTCTATTGCTGAAAAAGAAACTTTTTTGGTCTTTTTTTGATGTAAATAGATATGGGTTGAAATTGACCCCTAACACCATAGATGTTACTTTAGTTATTGATATTTGTTACGTGCGGCACTTCCCGCCCCCTTCGTTCGGTTCCTCAGCTGGCTGACAATCAGCTGGGAACAATCATGAGGTGGGCTTGACAACACCATAAAAGGAGGAGAAGGGGAGCGGCTCGCTCTCTCCCCGCCTGCGCTCCGCACTCCCGACGTGTGCACCCACCTGTCACCTGGCCGGGCGCACGCCGCGGCCACAGGGACCAGACACCGTACCTGTTGGTTGGTTTGCATGGTTTGAATATATTCTCACCCATTTCTCCCTCTGTCCAGGGGTTTGAGCTGGTGTGCTCGCGAGGTACTGGGACTCGCGAGTTTTATTGTTTTGGTTTGGACTGTAGGTGCCCGGTGGTCCCATTCTCGGTTTTTGTTTGGAGTTTGAGTTAGTGAACAGGGTTTGTGTTGGCACCCAGTGTACCTTAGACGGGTTTTGGATCGGGTCCTACGGCCCGTTGTGGGTTGGCCTCGTCCGTTTGCCCTGTTTTGTTCCTTTTGGCCGGCACCTACGGTCTGCTTTGTTTTCCCTGAGTTAAGTTGTCACCAGTTCCTCCTTGAGTTCTCTCCCCGTGAGTGGGAATACAAAAATAAAATGGGATAATTTCCTTTCAGAAACCCTTACTCCTTCGGTCTGGTCTCCTTTTTTTATATATATGTTACGGGCCTCCCGGGCCATTTCAATTTGGGGCTCGTAACAATATTAAACTTAAAATGTAAATAAAACAAATTTATATAAGAGATGTCTTCTATACTGCTCAGTAACAGTCAGGTAACACAACAACCTTTCATTTGTTAATTAATAGAGGTAAAAGAGGTTCATTTTACCATTTTTCTTTAATTGAAATCAAGGGGTATACTGAAATAAAAAAAGGCCAAGAGGCCCGCACCAAAAGTATTAAAACCAAGATTTTCATGGATAAGTAAGCCAAACAAGTTAACCAAGAGATGAGAAACAAAGTGGATGACAGCTGCTTGTTTTTAGTGTATTTTATAGATGATTTAATACACGGGTCAAAACCAACTTGTTAACATAAGAGATGACATCAGAAAGCTAAGACAAGCAGAAGGTTAAAAAAAATGACATGAATGAAATTGTTAATATAAGCTGACATCCAAAAGCTGGTTGTGATACTGTTACAGTATCAATTTATAATTTGTGGTGTTAAAGGAAAGTTTATTATCTCACAATAATGATTAAAATATAAAATTGGGTGTCAAGTCAAACAATGAGCACAGTTATAAAGATATTATAGAGGCAGAAACTATTTTGTGAAATTCTTTTGTTTTAATTTCAAAATGTTCATTTCATAACAAGTGAAATAACAGTCAAAACACATTGTTTAGTTTGCTGTTGAACCATTTATTGAAGCACCTATTTTATCATAATTACATGCATCCATGCTGGTGATTAAAGACCTTGTAAACTAAATGATGCTGAAGAATCACATTCATCATTAAAGGGAGAATCATTGTCATGAATGATTGAAAGTAAATTATTGTAAAGGAATCACATGTAAATGTAAAGACTGATCAGTTGTTTAGATGTGTTAGTACGCTAATCACACATTAGTTATCTTTAAATTATTCCTGTTTTATCATTGATCCAGTCGATGTAGTAACAGACGTCCACAAAAGAAGCTGTTTCAACATGGGCGTGCGTTCCATTACCTCCGTGAACCACTCCATAGATGGCGTTATTGAACACCACTCCTCCACCAGAATCACCCTGTCACAGAGAG
The DNA here is from genome assembly GCA_911728415.1 of Lagocephalus sceleratus. NCBI lineage: Eukaryota > Metazoa > Chordata > Actinopteri > Tetraodontiformes > Tetraodontidae > Lagocephalus > Lagocephalus sceleratus. The sequence continues at coordinate 13,014 of CAJVRN010000230.1, read as the reverse complement.
GAAGTTTAGTATAATGTGAAAATGTTAGATTTGAACTGAAACAAGTTTGTACAAAATCTTTGGGACTCACTCCAGAGAGATCCAGGTGATCAGTGTTGACAAGGAAACATTCTGCAGTGATCAGATCTGGGTCAGTATTGAGTCGATCATGGTCAACAACTGTGAAGTCTGCACACTGAAGAACATCGGCTTCAAAATCATCATCTAAATGAGGAAAAGATCAGCATTATTTTCTCAGCTACATAACTGAAGTACAATGGTAAAATAAACTGTTTATCGATTTAAAAATGAAAGATAAACCATTCTAAATTGTGAGGACTAGTCAAACTGTCCTCTCCTTTTCAACAATTTGCTCAATTTGTAGATGGAAGAATGTATAAAAACACACTTTAATAGAAAATAGAATGTCCTGACCTATTGTGTTATCAGGGAATACACGATCAGATCCATATCCTGCGATCTGCACCACATCTCCACTAAGATACAGGAAAAATTCAGGTTTGAGTTTCACTTTTATCTGGATCCCAAAAAATGAGGCTTTTATACAATTAAAGAGAAAGCAATAAACACAACTTACCCTTGTAAAGTTCTTCTACAGTCAGGCAGAAATATATTTGGAGTTGTAGTTGGGTGTTCTAGCTCCATTAGCATGATGTCATGTTGCTCAGACCCCTCAAAAAACACATAAGCTGATCGTAATGACACGATGTGTCCTGGACCAGGATGTGGACTTAAACGTGCAGCCATAGTACTAAAATAGATGAAGTTAATAAATAACATTAATGGATTTATCAAAGTAATTATATTGTCACTATTAAAGTCAGTGAATGATGAAGTTCATTAAAATGAATAATTTCTTTAATTTTGTACAGTTAATCAAATGACATGATTGCTGTCACAGTTCTGCATTAATTAAATACACATGTTGGTTTCTCACCTTTCCAAGCAGTGAGCTGCCGTCAGGATCCAGCGGTCACTGATAAGAGAGCCTCCACAGATAAGATCACCATCAGTATCTTCAAATCTTACATGATATTGACGTTCAGTATCTGGACAATCTGCCCCACCAATGATTCTCTTCTGAAGATCCAGCTCTGTGGTCACTGTCAGACCTGAGGAGAAAGATGTTGGACAAGATCATGAATGTACTCTCTCTCAAATATATCAATATATCAGTGCTCTCAAATGAATTTATAATCAGATTAATCACAGGTCAGCTGTAGATTAATCACAAATAATCACAACCCAATAGTGCAAAATGTACATTATAAACAATATATGTTTCTTTAAAGCTAAAGAGAACCCAAATAGACAACAGAAGTTAAACTTAACCCTCCTCTTGTGTTGGGGTCAGCACCAACATGTTTTAAATTTTAAATGCATAGAAGAATCACGTCAATTTGTTTATTGCACCAAGGCAATAAGTTATAAAATGCTCTTGTCAAAATTATAACCTTTGTGTTGTTAGGGTCAGTTTGGACCCAGTTATAATAATATGATTATAAATCAATATTTAGGGGATGTCCAAACATGAGAGGTTGAATTCATTCATTTGAGTGGCCATTGGACTTGCAGAGTGCACGTTTACAATGGGCAGCATGCAACAATGAGGAGATTTACAGTGAGCAAAGTTCTGGATCCTATTTTTGGTGAAAATGAGGGAGAGGACACAAAGCAGCATAGAGATTCAGATGAGCAGGTTTCTGAGGAGGAAGACAATGTGGAGTATCATCCCCAAGACGCCCACACATCTGATGAGGCAGATGAGGAGGTCCCTGGTGCTGAAGCTGCTCCTACTGAATGATTCAGGTCCAAAAATGGTAAGATCTGTTGGAGTCCAGCACCTCATGATGTACATGGGCAGGGCAACTGCTGCAAAGGTCATCAAAATGACCCCTGGAATCACCAGGTTTGCTGTGACCACAGTCAGTGACATCAAGGCATGTCTTGAGCTCTTTGTGCCATTGGAACTAAAAGGAATCATCATCACCAAACTTGAAGGACAAAAGGTCCATGGCAACATGTGGAAAGACATTGATGAGGAGTACCTGGAGGCTTTCATTGGTGTTCTTCTTGCTGGAGTGTACAGTTCCTGCAATGAGGCACCTGTTGTCTATGTGCTCTAAGTAAGTACTAAGTCTACTAAGTACTAAGTCTATGGGGCACATCGACAGGCAGAAACAGTTTCCAGCAACAAAGTCATTTCAGACATTTCAAATGATATCACCAGTCCTCAGATTTGACAATAGAGAGACCAGAGTGAACAGACATGTTTTTTTCAGTTTATGTTAAAGTTCTATTGCTGAAAAAGAAACTTTTTTTTGGCCTTTTTTTGATGTAAATATATATGGGTTGAAATTGACCTGTAACACCATAGATGTTACTTTAGTTATTGATATTAAACTGAAAATGTAAATAAAACTAATTTATATAAGAGATGTCTTCTATACTGCTCAGTAACAGTCAGGTAACACAACAACCTTTTATTTGTTAATTAATAGAGGTAAAAGAGGTTCATTTTACCATTTTTCTTTAATTGAAATCAAGGGGTATACTAACAAAAAAAGGCCCAGAGGCCCACACCAAAAGTATTAAAACCAAGATTATAGAATAGTAAAATTATTCATATAAGCTGACATCCAATAGTTTATTGTGATACAGTGACAGTATCAATTTATAATTTGTGGTGTTTAAAGGAAAGTTGAAGATGTCAGTGCCTCTTAAAATCATTAAATTGAATTAAATGTTGAACTTTCATCCAATCAAGAAAATAATTTCTAAAAAACAAGTTCAGTAAACGATACATGAACTTCATCGTACTCACCAAATGAGAGCAGAAAGAGAAGATTTGTGAGGACAGCCATTTCAAATAATGAAGTCACCAATCAATCTCCAAGGGTTTATGTGCACAACTGGCTCCAAAGTTTTAATTCCTCTCTTATATCCACAATTCCTCATCTTGTCCAACCTACTGGTTTTTGTCTCTCACTTCTCTCATTCCTAATGTGGGTTTTGGAGGTGTTGGAGTCCATCCCACTGGTCACTGGGTGATTATTTTATTTACATAGTGTCTGTTACAATCAGGATTGTCTCTGGGCGGTTTAAGGAGATCCAGAACCTGAACCTCTAACGGTTCCATTTTAACAGGAAGAAACCTGGAGCAGGACCAGGCTCATGAGTTTGGGGGGGGTCCTGCTGATGGACCACCAACAGCTGCAGAGGGACTAAAGGCAAAACTGCACATGCAGACATGCAGCCACTGCATATCAGGAATGTGTACTACTATTTCATCTGACTAATCTTATTGAATACAGGGGAATCTAAATGCACTTTCAGCAGCATTTCCCACAAGTTTCTAACTGATCAAATGTAAGAGTCATTTCTCCAAACTTTTAAATGGTTCAAACCTTTCTGTCAAAGCTGAAACATTAAACTGTTTTTTGTTTGTTTTTACCATTTTCCTACTGTTCTTCAAAACCACATAGCTGTTCCATAATCTCAATGTTCCTTTTTTTTTTTAAATTTTTGTCTATGGTGCAGTCTGAAGATTCTTTTCATGCACATTAACTCATTTAAACTCTTTTTTAGACACTCAAAGCCTCCACCATCACTGCTCTATCACTATCACACACAGGATAAATGTAATTTTGAGAAATAATTTAAATACCATTTGAATATGACATAAATATAACCATACCGGAGATGTGTATCTCAGATTAGTTTGGCCACAGAAACAATGTGCTTGATATTTCACAACGAATGAAAAACAGCCAGAGATAGAAACTACACTAGAGGTATCTACTTCACCTTTTTCTGTACAGAAGAACAAAGTCAGCTTCCTATCATCATATACCCACAGAAAAACTCCCTAGAACTAAACATCATACATACATCAATAATATATTGTGTATATAGGTATATATATATATATATATATGTGTGTGTGTGTGTGTGTGTGTGTGTAACAATCCTTACATTTTACATTATTATGGTCTGTTAGAGGGGGATCCATGTGCTACAACCTCGACATCTGTGCCACTGCAAATTATTGTGTATTTTACCAATAACCCTTAATGATCATCATTTGACCTGGGCCAGGATGCACACCTTCAATGACTTTCATACCCCTAAAATGGAGAAAAGGAAGCAGAAGAAACTCAAACACTACGGTTAATGAAGAACATTCATAAACATTAATGCATAATCACTCAATAATCACTGCTGAAGATCTGAATTTGCCAAGAGGATGACTGGTTTCTCACCATGTCCAGCAGTGAGCTGATGTCAGAATGCACCAATCTGAGATCAGAGAGCCACCACACACCAGTCGGCCATGGATATCAGTTAATTTTACATGGTAGTCAATCTCCCTGTCAGTTTTAACAAGGTCAATCCTCTGAAGCTGCTGCCAGTTAGTAAAATATTTTGCTGGCTTATCAAAGGAAAGGACCATTTAGCAAATCTTTGGAGCAGAATGAATTGTTCATGCCGTGAACACTATGCATGTCAATCTACATATCACTTAACATCTTTGCATACATTTTTTTACTCAGACATCAGTCAGTATTTATTGCCATGATGATCACGCTGGGTTAGAAAATATAGATACCTGTGTGAGATTAGAAACCCTGCATTGGAGCGGTGCAGCTGTCTGCATTCAAGTTCAATGAACTACACAAAAAGGACACAGGTCAGGATACTTGTGTAATGTTTTTGTGTAACTTCAGAAGAATAAAGTTGATGAGTCTAATAATAATGTTACAATGAGATGAAGGGTGATGTTGAGGTTGTGAGCTAAGATACACATATCAAAGAACAATATTCATAAAGGGAGCCGATGAAAAAGAAATAATCAAAGTTCAAAAACCTCAAGAATAAACAGCACTGTCAAATTATAGATCAACTATTCTGCTCTCTCACTTCTCAAAATTTCTGGAAAAATGTACCATCAACATGGTTTCAGAACTGAAAGAAGATAATTTGCACAAATATATTTTGTAGAAGAAATCACAACTGCAATAGAAACAAAGTCTACGCAATTTAAATGTTTCTAGAGCTAAAAAAAAAGCATTTGATACAGTAGACCATCAACCATTAACCACAAAATACTTCAGAAATATGCCATCAGAGGGATCACTACATACCAACGCACAAAACCAACACACACCAATCCTCATCCTGTAAAAACGAGCCATCAAAATCATTAATAAAACCTCCTTCAAAGAACAGGACAGTCAGTCTTCTCCTCTGAGAGGTGTAAACTCTGGAACTCACTGCCCTCAGAAATAAAATCCATCTCAGAGTGTAAGATGTTATACTAACTAAAATCTGGTTAAACAACAAGACTGTACTCATCTATAAATGAATGAATTAATTAATCTATTAAATGTTTATTTTCGTGTCATGCGTGTCTGTGAGAGTGATCTTCCTCCCACAGTCCAAAGACATGAACAACTGGGGATCAGGTTTAGGGCCATCAAAATGCACTTTCAGCAGCATTTTTCACAAGTTTCTAATGGACCAAATGTTAGAGTGATTTCACCAAAATTTAAATAGTTGAAATATTATTTTATCTCAAAGTCGAAACGTAAAACAGTTTTGTTGAGCTTTGCAGCGATTTTTGCGCTGAGTTCGGAGAAGGAATTGACGGATGAAAAATAGTCCTTGAGCTCAATGAACGAAGTTTTTATTCTTTCACACTAACACGCCATGCGAGTAAAACGGACCAACATCTCTCTACTGACCACTACCGACGGAACTTGGTAACAAAAAAAAATGTGCGTACATACATTATCATAATACGCAACAGTGACCTGCCGAGGTGAAAAGAATGTACTACACCATCTTATACAATAAACTGAGTACATCATATTAAGATTCATCTTTTAACAAGTTTTGTGTTTGTTTTTACCATTTTCCTATTCGAAATTCTTAAGATTCCTCAAATTCTTATAAATAAATAAATAAATAAATAAATAAACAAACATAGCTCTCTCTCTCTCTCTCTCTCTCTCTCTCTCTCTCTCTCTCTCTCTCTCTCTCTCTCTCTCTCTCTCTCTCTCTCTCTCTCTCTCTCTCTCTCTCTCTCTCTCTCTCTCTCTCTCTCTCTCTCTCTGAGGAGCGTGGTGTGAGCTGAGAGCGTTCTCGTCAGAGAATTTTCGAAACTTTTCGGAGTTTCTGTTTATGTTGTGTGGTTTATTGTCGGTTTGTTGGGTTGTTTAGTTGTTGTTGGTGTTTTTTGTGTGGTTTGTGGGGGGTTTGAGGGGTTTGTCGGGGGGAACCAGCCAGGTTTGTCTGGCTGGTTGGCGTCTCCGGCGCCATGGTGGTGGTTGGTGGTAGCGGGGACCTCTCCCGGTTGTCGCGGAGACATGGCGTGAAGGTGGGGGCCAGGTCTCCGCACACCGTGGAGGAGGTGGCCCTGGCCGTGGGGGAGGTTATCGGACACAGGTCCGTGAAGTCGGCCGCCCGGATGAACGGGGCGGTGGTGCTGTTCCTGGAGAAGGTGGAGCAGGCGAACCGGCTGGTGGAGACGGGGATCAGCGTCGGCGGGAGGTTCGAGGTGGTGCTGCCGCTGACGCAGCCCTCCACCCGGGTCACCCTGTCCAACGTGCCCCCCTTCATCAGCGACGAGTTCCTGGCCAAGGAGCTCGCCAGGTTCGGGAAGATCGTGTCGCCCATCCGGAAGGTTCCGTCGGGGTGTAAGCCCCCTGCTGAAGCACGTCGTGTCCCACAGGAGACAGGTCTTCATGGTCCTGAACAACCGGGCGGAGGAGTTGAACGTGCGCTTCCACGTCAAAGTGGAGGACTTTGACTACATGCTGTACGCGTCCTCCTCCGTCATGAAGTGCTTCGGCTGTGGGGAGGAGGGACATTTAATTAAAGCCTGCCCGGGTCGGGCCGGCTCGGTCCCGGTCCCGGTCGGTCCCGGTGGGCGGGGCTCTGCCCCGGACCGGCCCGGTACTGGGGGTCCTCCTCCCAGGGGGGACAGGGCGGCAGGACAGGAGGAGAGCACCAGGGGAAGTGGACAGGAGGAGGTAGGTGAGAAGGTGGAGAAGGTGGTGAGTGAGGAGCAGGTGAGTGAGCCTGATGGTGCACTGGTGGGTGTGGTAGCTCAGGTGGGTGATGGTGGTGAGGGACAGATAGGTGATGGTGGTGAGGGACAGGTAGGTGAGGGTGGTGAGGGACAGGTAGGTGATGGTGGTGAGGGACAGGTAGGTGATGGTGGTGAGGGACAGGTGGGTGATGGTGGTGAGGGACAGGTGGGTGAAGGTGGTGAGGGACAGGTGGGTGAAGGTGGTGAGGGACAGGTGGGTGAAGGTGGTGAGGGACAGGTGGGTGAAGGTGGTGAGGGACAGGTGGGTGAAGGTGGTGAGGGACAGGCAGGTGATGGTGGTGAGGGACAGGGAGGCGAAGGTGGTGAGGGAAAGGTAGGTGGAGGTGGTGAGGGACAGGTAGGTGGAGGTGGTGAGGGACAGGTGGGTGAAGGTGGTGAGGGTCAGGAAGGTGGAGGTGGTGAGGGACAGGTGGGTGAAGGTGGTAAGGGACAGTTAGGCGAGAATGGTGAGGGACAGGAAGAAATGATGGAACAAGGGAGCTGTGTGGACCCTTGTCCCACAGAAACGTCCCAAGAGGACAGACGAGCCGGTGGAAGTGGGCGCAAAAGGCCAGCCCGGCTGGCTGGGAAAAGAACGTTCTGGAGACCTGAGCTCGGTGAGAGCAGTGATGGTGGAGACTGTGTGTCTGATGAGAGCGAGCTCACACACACACAGAAATCTGGAACTGTTGATGAGAGTCCATACTCGGCAAAATGATTAAGAGTTTCCTCGCAGAAACGAAGAACTCAAAGGGGTGAAGGTAGAGCACTACTTCCCAGAGAAGCAACTATTCTACACCTCCGTAAAACATCACCTGAGGAATAAACTTGAGTCCGATTTTACGGACCAGGAGGTTTTTAGACTGAGAAAACTGATTTTAAAGGTGAAAAGAGAGATGAGCAAATGAGGGGCTGTTCATTGTGGTGCCTTTTTATTGTTTTTAGTAGCCTCCTTTTTAACCGTAGTTTTAGACCTCTCACTTTTTAATGAACAATTTTAAGGTGGGGAGTTTAAATGTTAACGGGGCGAGGGAAGCAAGAAAGAGGGCAAAGGCATATGAAACAGCCAAGAGTAAAAGGGTAGATGTTTTATTTTTACAAGAGACCCACAGCAGTGACAGCAACGAAACTGACTGGAGGAGAGAGTGGGAGGGGGGGGTGTTTTTAAGCCACGGCACATCGGTCAGTGCTGGGGTGGGCATCCTCTTCTCCAGGGCTTTTAACCCAGATGCTGTCACAGTGGAACACGTCGTTCAGGGACGCTGCCTTTTAATTAAAGCTGCTTTTAGTCACCTCACTGTTGTTTTTATTAATATCTATGCTCCTACCAACGGTGCAGAGAGGAAGCTCTTTTTAGAGAAAATTAACGAGCTTTTAAAAAACCAGAGCTCAGCCGATTTGTTGTTTTTAGGGGGGGATTTTAATTGTACAGAGGATCATATTTTAGATCGCAACCACATGGAGCCTCATCCAGTTTCCCAGCACGTTCTGAGGCAGCTGGTCCGCTCCCATGGCCTGGTGGACGTGTGGAGAAGGATGCACGCGAGCCACAGACAGTTCACATGGTCCCACGTCAGAGACGACACCATCTCTTTGGCCCGCCTCGACCGCTTTTACTGTTTTAAGCACCATTTTAGTGCTTTTAAAAGATGCGATATTTTACCAGTAGGGTTTTACAGACCATGCACTGCTTTTAGGAAGCGTGCTGGTCAGAAACATTCGCCCAAAAAGCGCCTACTGGCATTTTAATTCAACTCTGACAGCTGACAGAGGTTTTAAAGAGGCTTTTAGTTACTTTTGGGCCGGTTTTAGACAGAGGAAGGAGGATTTTACCTGTCTAAGACAGTGGTGGGACCATGGGAAAGTCCAGATCAGACTTTTATGTCAGCAGCACACTCGCAATGTCACCCGTTACATCACCAGATCAATCGGAGCTCTGGAGACTGAGATTGTGGAACTAGAGCGCGTTTGTGAGTCCACAGGAGATCGAGGGTGTTTGGAGACCCTCAAGACCAAAAAGATGGCCATGGCCAACCTGCTGGACACTAAGGTACAAGGTGCACTGGTACGGTCCCGGATGCAGGACATCGGCGAGATGGACACTCCTCGGCTTTCTTCTTTGGCCTGGAGAGGAAGCGTGGGCAGAGCAGGGTCATCCACTCCCTGCTATCGGAGGAAGGGCTGGAGCTGACGGAGCCGGAGCGGATCCGAAAAGAGCAGTGGACTTCTACTCCTCCCTGTTCAGGAGCGAGTATGAGGAGAACAACGAACTATTGGAGGAGTACTGCTCTGGACTGCCCCAAGTTCCAGAAGAGGCCAACACCCAGCTGGAGCGCCCCTTGTCTGCCCCGGGCTGTATGCTGCTCTGCAGAGCATGCAGAGCCTGAAAGCTCCGGGCATCGACGGACTGGGGGTAGACTTACAAAGCTTTCTGGAGCATCGTGGGGCAGGACCTGCTGGAAGTCCTCAACGAAAGTCTTCGCTCTGGCTCCCTGCCGCTGTCCTGCAGGAGGGCAATAATTGCTCTCCTGCCCAAGAAGGGGAACCTGCAGGACATCAAGAACTGGCGCCCTGTTTCCCTGCTCTGCTCGGACTATAAGCTCCTCTCCAAGACCTTGGCCATCCGGCTGAGGGAGGCCATGGAACACGCCATCCACCGGGACCAGACGTACTGTGTGCCCGGCAGGTCCATGGTGGACAACGTCCACCTCATTCGGGGACGTTTTGAAGTCTCCAGTTCATTGGGATTGCAGGTTGGTCTTCTTTCCCTAGACCAAGAAAAGGCCTTTGACCGTGTTGAACACAGCTTCCTGTGGAGAACCATGGAGAGGTTTGGGTTCAGCGCTGGTTTGATGGCCATGATCAAGGTCTTGTACTGTGACATTGAGAGTGTGCTGAAGTTCAACGGTGGCTTGTGTGCTCCTTTTAGGGTGCATAGAGGTGTCCCGTCAGGGCTGCGCCCCTGTCGGGGATGCTCTATGCGCTCTCCCTGGAACCCTCCTAATCAAAATACGAGAGAATGTTCAGGGTTTGGTTTTATCGGGGTTTTAACGGAAGCCTGGTTTTATCCGCGTATGCCGATGATGTCATTGTTTTTATTAAAGACCAGCGGGACATCAACATTTTAAATCGTGTAACGGACAGGTTTTCCGTGGCGTCGGCAGCGAGGGTAAACTGGAGAAAGAGCGAGGCCCTTGCTGTCGGCAACTGGGGTGGGGGTCTCCCAGTTCTCCCAGGAGGCTTGACCTGGAGGAGAAATGGTCTCCGGTATCTGGGGGTGTACCTCGGATGCCGGGACATGGAAGCGAAGAACTGGGATGACATTGTCGAAAAGGTGGCCAGCAAACTGCAGAAGTGGAGCTGGATCAAGCCCCACATGTCTTTTAGAGGGAGGGTTTTAGTTTTAAATAACCTTGTCGCGTCTCTGCTGTGGCACCGTCTCGCGGTTTTAGATCCACCATCGGGCCTGCTGGCTCAGGTCCAAGCAAAGATGGTGGATTTCTTTTGGGACCGTCTCCACTGGGTGCCACAGTCAGTCCTGTTTTTACCTCGGGAGGAGGGGGGCCAGGGCCTCATCCACCTGGCCAGCAGGATGGCCACTTTTAGATTACAGTTTCTCCAGAGGTTCCTCGGAGGGCCTCCTGATCTCGTGTGGAGGGGCGTGGCCAGCTGTATCCTCAGGCGCGTGAACAACCTGGGGCTGGATGCGGCTCTGTTTTTAACTAATTTAAAGTTTTTATCAAGTTTCAGGGGTTACCTCTATTTTATCAGGGTGTTTTTAAATCCTGTGCTCTTTTAAGGGGAGCTCTGGTCAGACGGACTCTCTGCACTGGCTTTTAAAGGAGCCGTTGGTCTGTGGGGGCAGACTCGACGTCTGCAGCAGCGCCCACCCCTGGGCTGAAAGAAGCCCTGACCAAAAGTAGGATGGTGACACTGGAGCAGCTGGCAGCGGCAGCGGGACCAGAGCTCACTGATGCCCAGGCTGTGAGCTCGGCGCTGGGGGTCCGGTCGGTCCGACTGATCCAGAGGAGCCTGGTCCTCTGGAAGCAAAGACTCTCCACGGAGGAGAGGAGTCTCCCTCCTCAGTCACGGGAGAGGAGAAGTCGAGGCCGACCCCACGGACACCTTCCCTGAACTCCACCTGCACCCGGACTTCCAGGACCTCGGTGGTCCTCTCCTGGACGGCTGCGGCTCAGGAGCCCTCCAAAGCTTGGACAGGAGGATTTTATGCAGCCACATCGTGAAGACACTCCACAAAGATAAACTGAAAGACAGAGGGACAACGGCGTGGAAGGACAGGCTGGGGGGACAGAGTCCTCAGTGGAGGACTCTCTACAAGCCCCCCATCAAGAAGAGGACTGGTGACCTCCAATGGAGGATCTTACACGGAGCCATCGCCACCAGTGCCTTCCTGTCCATCCTGAACCAGAACAATCCAAGCAACTGTCCCTTCTGCGGTTTTAACGAGAGTGTCTTTCACGTTTTTACCGGGTGCAGTAGGCTGTTGGGTCTTTTTAGGGTTTTAACCGATGTTTTTAGGCTTTTTAATGTCGTGTTCTCCACTGCTGTTTTTATCTGTGGAATAAAGCACAAGAGGGCAGGAAAGGGGAAATGCCAGCTTCTACATTTTTTGATAAGCGAGGCGAAACTTGCCATCTATTTGACCAGGAGAGACAGAATTAAGAATGGAACGGCATGTGACGCGGTGGCTTTGTGGAAGCAGAACGTGAGGGTGCGCCTGAATCTGGAGTTCTGCTTCTACAAAGCCACTGAGAACCTGGAAGCTTTTAAACAGCAGTGGGGACACGAGGAGGTTTTAGTCACGGTGACAGAGCAGGGTGAGATGAAGACAGCAACGTGGCTGATCTGAGGGACAGGTGAGGTTTTAACTGTTTTTATGTGTAAATAACGCGTAAATAAAGTGAACCTTAAAAGTCAAAGTCTCTCTCTCTCTCTCTCTCTCTCTCTCTCTCTCTCTCTCTCGCTCTCTCTCTCGCTCTCTCTCTCTCTCTCTCTCTCTCTCTCTCTCTCTCTCTCTCTCTCTCTCTCTCTCTCTCTCTCTCTGAGGAGCGTGGTGTGAGCTGAGAGCGTTCTCGTCCTGAGAATTTTTGAAACTTCTCGAGGTTTCTGCTTATGTTGTGTGGTTTATTGTTGTTTTGTTGGATTGTTTAGTTGTTGTTGGTGTTTTTTGTGTGGTTTGTGGGGTTTGAGGGGTTTGTCGGGGGAACCAGCCAGGTTTGTCTGGCTGGTTGGCGTCTCCGGCGCCATGGTGGTGGTTGGTGGTAGCGGGGACCTCTCCCGGTTGTCGCGGAGACATGGCGTGAAGGTGGGGGCCAGGGTCTCCGCACACCGTGGAGGAGGTGGCCCTGGCCGTGGGGGGAGGTTATCGGACACAGGTCCGTGAAGTCGGCCGCCCGGATGAACGGGGCGGTGGTGCTGTTCCTGGAGAAGGTGGAGCAGGCGAACCGGCTGGTGGAGACGGGGATCAGCGTCGGCGGGAGGTTCGAGGTGGTGCTGCCGCTGACGCAGCCCTCCACCCGGGTCACCCTGTCCAACGTGCCCCCTTCATCAGCGACGAGTTCCTGGCCAAGGAGCTCGCCAGGTTCGGGAAGGTCGTGTCGCCCATCCGGAAGGTTCCGTCGGGGTGTAAGTCCCCCTGCTGAAGCACGTCGTGTCCCACAGGAGACAGGTCTTCATGGTCCTGAACAACCGGGCGGAGGAGCTGAACGTACGCTTCCACGTCAAAGTGGAGGACTTTGACTACATGCTGTACGCGTCCTCCTCCGTCATGAAGTGCTTCGGGCTGTGGGGAGGAGGGACATTCAATTAAAGCCTGCCCGGGTTCGGGCCGGCTCGGTCCCGGTCCCGGTCGGTCCCGGTGGGCGGGGCTCCGCCCCGGACCGGCCCGGTACTGGGGGTCC
>CAJVRN010000229.1:872500-1003971 GCA_911728415.1 Lagocephalus sceleratus | reverse complement strand
GGAGATTATTCTCCTCATGTCCTGCTGCTGAAGCTTTATTCGGAGACTTTTACAAACTCAGTCTCACTTTTTAAAGAAATCACATTTATGTTCAGCTGCTGCACAGACCTGAATCCGATTATTAAACTTTAAAGTATCAGCCCGGTCCGAACAAGACTCCTGTTGGGGTTCGTGTCTGAACGATCTCGAACCAAATCGAGACCTCGGTTCACCTCAGAGTCTTTCTTGATTTTGTCTTTTAAATAAATAAAACAAAGTAACAGAAATATAGGTCTAAAATATATTTGTCTACGCTGTGATTCTGTTTTAAATTAAATTATGCTGCGTAAGTAAAATGAGCATTTATCGATCTAAAATCACAAGAACTCACCTCCTGAAGACTCAGGCACATGTATTACCGCCAGAAGAAGAAGGATCGTGACTGATTTCATGATTTATTCCGACTTTCTGCAGACAGATAGAGAATAATCGATCAGACGTCGAAGGTCCGACCCGAAAATGAGGACAGAAGCGCAGAGAGAGGAGGAAAAACCCGGGGTCACGTGGTCAGGAGCCAATGAGAATTCGCGGATGAGGGGGTGTCACTTGTATCGAGGCAGAGCGGTCTGAACGGACCAAAGTGAAAGTAAAAGAGACTCGTTTTAAAGTGCGCAGGAGGGCCGAGGGCGGGGAGGGGGGCTCTCCAGTGTGATTCAACCTAAACATCTGAGCTTTGTGCGGCTGCAAAGGTCTGTCATCGTGGTTGCAGTGTTTTAACACATCGATAAATATCAAATTTAAGACAACATCGGAGAAGCGTCCCGTGATGACGTCACCTTCTGAGCTAAAGCGCGTTACTGGGTGAATGTCGCCCTCTAGTGGCCTCATCGATACAGTCAGAGTTCTCAGACAATTTGAGAACACATTTAAATCTTGTTGAACACAGACTTTATCAAAATAGGAGCTTATTCTCCGAACTGAGACATTCTTAAATGCATATTTAATATATTCTTAAACAATATTACTGAATATCCGGATGTAGCGGTGCAGTTTAGTCTTCAGTTCTTGTGATTTTTATATTTTTATATATTGATTTCGAAATTTTTTTATTTGTGTTTTCTTTGATTGTTTGATTTAAAAAAAAAAAATCACATTTCTTTATCCAACACCTTGTATTTCCACCACTGAGCGGAAAAACGACTCCTTTAAAACGGACTGGTGCTCAATAAACAACTGTGTGTGTGTGTATGTGTGTGTGTGTGTGTCTACTGAGTCACCTTCAGCTGAAGACTGGTGTGTGTGTGTTTCTGCAAGGACACAAGTGTGTGTGTGTTTCTGCAAGGACACAAGTGTGTGTGTGTGTTTCTGCAAAGACACAAGTGTGTGTGTGTTCTGCAAATACACTAGTGTGTGTGTGTTTCTGCAAAGACACTAGTGTGTGTGTGTTTCTGCAAGGACACTAGTGTGTGTGTGTGTTTCTGCAAGGACACAAGTGTGTGTGTGTTTCTGCAAAGACACTAGTGTGTGTGTGTTTCTGCAAAGACACTAGTGTGTGTGTGTGTTTCTGCAAGGACACAAGTGTGTGTGTGTTTCTGCAAAGACACTAGTGTGTGTGTGTTTCTGCAAGGACACTAGTGTGTGAGTGTGTGTTTCTGCAAGGACACAAGTGTGTGTGTGTTTCTGCAAAGACACTAGTGTGTGTGTTTCTGCAAGGACACAAGTGTGTGTGTGTTTCTGCAAGGACACAAGTGTGTGTGTGTTTCTGCAAAGACACTAGTGTGTGAGTGTGTGTTTCTGCAAAGACACTAGTGTGTGTGTGTTTCTGCAAGGACACAAGTGTGTGTGTGTTTCTGCAAGGACACAAGTGTGTGTGTGTTTCTGCAAAGACACTAGTGTGTGAGTGTGTGTTTCTGCAAAGACACTAGTGTGTGTGTTTCTGCAAAGACACTAGTGTGTGTGTGTTTCTGCAAGGACACAAGTGTGTGTGTGTTTCTGCAAAGACACTAGTGTGTGTGTGTTTCTGCAAAGACACTAGTGTGTGTGTGTTTCTGCAAGGACACAAGTGTGTGTGTGTGTGTTTGTGTGTTTCTGCAAAGACACTAGTGTGTGTGTGTGTTTCTGCAAAGACACTAGTGAGTGTGTGTGTGTTTCTGCAAAGACACTAGTGTGTGTGTGTGTTTCTGCAAAGACACTAGTGTGTGTGTGTGTTTCTGCAAAGACACTAGTGAGTGTGTGTGTTTCTGCAAAGACACTAGTGTGTGTGTGTTTCTGCAAGGACACTAGTGTGTGTGTGTGTTTCTGCAAAGACACTAGTGAGTGTGTGTGTGTGTTTCTGCAAAGACACTAGTGTGTGTGTTTCTGCAAAGACACTAGTGAGTGTGTGTGTGTTTCTGCAAAGACACTAGTGTGTGTGTGTGTTTCTGCAAAGACACTAGTGTGTGTGTGTTTCTGCAAAGACACTAGTGTGTGTGTGTGTTTCTGCAAAGACACTAGTGTGTGTGTGTTTCTGCAAAGACACTAGTGTGTGTGTTTCTGCAAAGACACTAGTGTGTGTGTGTTTCTGCAAAGACACTAGTGTGTGTGTTTCTGCAAAGACACTAGTGTGTGTGTGTTTCTGCAAAGACACTAGTGTGTGTGTTTCTGCAAAGACACTAGTGTGTGTGTGTTTCTGCAAAGACACTAGTGTGTGTGTTTCTGCAAAGACACTAGTGAGTGTGTGTGTGTTTCTGCAAAGACACTAGTGTGTGTGTTTCTGCAAAGACACTAGTGTGTGTGTGTTTCTGCAAAGACACTAGTGTGTGTGTTTCTGCAAAGACACTAGTGTGTGTGTGTTTCTGCAAAGACACTAGTGTGTGTGTGTTTCTGCAAAGACACTAGTGTGTGTGTGTTTCTGCAAAGACACTAGTGTGTGTGTGTTTCTGCAGACACTAGTGTGTGTGTTTCTGCAAAGACACTAGTGTGTGTGTTTCTGCAAAGACACTAGTGTGTGTGTGTTTCTGCAAAGACACTAGTGTGTGTGTGTTTCTGCAAAGACACTAGTGAGTGTGTGTGTTTCTGCAAAGACACTAGTGTGTGTGTGTTTCTGCAAAGACACTAGTGTGTGTGTTTCTGCAAAGACACTAGTGTGTGTGTGTGTTTCTGCAAAGACACTAGTGTGTGTGTGTTTCTGCAAAGACACTAGTGTGTGTGTGTGTTTCTGCAAAGACACTAGTGTGTGTGTGTTTCTGCAAAGACACTAGTGTGTGTGTGTTTCTGCAAAGACACTAGTGTGTGTGTGTTTCTGCAAAGACACTAGTGAGTGTGTGTGTTTCTGCAAAGACACTAGTGTGTGTGTGTTTCTGCAAAGACACTAGTGAGTGTGTGTGTTTCTGCAAAGACACTAGTGTGTGTGTTTCTGCAAAGACACTAGTGAGTGTGTGTGTTTCTGCAAAGACACTAGTGTGTGTGTTTCTGCAAAGACACTAGTGTGTGTTCCCCATTTTTTGGAACGCGTCTTTTTTAAAATGTTCCTAAAAATAATTTTTTACACTTTTTACACTAATTTCCAGATTCGAGCACATCTGCGCACATCCGGGATACCGTCGTGGAACCTCGTGATATCTCGCGATAGTTCCCCTCGGCGTTCCTTTCTGCATTTCACAAATAAGATATTTATCCGCATTTGTCGGAGCAGAGTTACACAAAACACCCACAACCGCACGTCAACACACTTGCGGCCACGTCGCCTCGCTCCCGTGTCGCTTGTGGTCTGCCGAAGGACACAGGTCGAGGGAGCGTGGAAGGAAGCTCCGTCGGAATGGGACGCGCTCCCGCGAGACTTGGCGGGGCTTCCTCGCGCAAACGCCACGTCCTAACGCGGCTTTAAGCGCTCCGCAAACACGCCGCGGAGGAGAGAGTCGGGCGGCTCCACACCCGCGACACCCGCGACGGGACGACCTTGGCTGCGGCGCACACCCCCCCCCGACGAGGTAGCGTGCTCGCAGGGCGCCCCTAGCCGGCCGGGCTAGCGTGCTCCGCGCTCCCGGTGGTCGACGATCGATAGTCGATGATCGATAATCGGATTTTGGTCTCTGCTGACGGGTGAAAGTGAGTCCTGCGGAAGGGAAGCGATGGTCGTCCTGTCAGCCGGACCGGCGTGCGGCCTCTGGGGGATTAAGACAAAGAGACGAGGGTCTGCAGACAGCAGGAGATGACTACACTTTTATACACTTTTATACACTTTTATTCACTTTTATTCATCTTTATTCATCTTTAAACACTTTAAATGCTTTTAAACGCTTTTAAAACGCACCTTTAAACGTTGCACTTTTGCAGGACACGTTGGAGATCCTCTATTTAATCTGTGGCAGTATCACCAGATGATGATTATTGTTGTTGTTATTAGTATTATTAGTAGTATTATTATTATTATCATCATCATCAGTAGTATTGTTACTGAATCAGCAGCATGTGCACGCTGACAGAGAAGTAAGTGAAGGAAAGCAGCTTTCCCTCCAGCCGGGGTGTGTGTGTGTGTGTGTTCTGTGTGCGTCTGAAGAGGCTTTTTCATGAAGCGCGGAGGCCAAAATCATTTTCTCTTCGCTCCCCAGACGGACTAAAATGGGCCGAACACACCTGCTGCTGCTGGCGGTGGTCGTCTCTTCAGGGCTGCTCCTCAGCTCCCATTCAGCCGCGGCTCACAGCCATTCCCACGGCGACCACGGCCACGGCCACCATCACCACGGTCACTCCCATGGAGGTCACGACCCCGAGGTGAAGATGTTCCACGGAGCGAGCAAGTGGAGCGCCGAGGCCAACCTGCCTGAAGAGGAGCCCCACGGACACGGCCACGCTCACGATGAAGGCCACGCTCACGATCACGGACACGCTCATGATCATCCTCACGATCACGGGCATGGACACGATCACGGGCATGGACACGCTCACGATGAAGGCCACGCTCACGATCACGGACACGCTCACGATGAAGGCCACGCTCACGATCACGGACACCTTCACGCTCACGATGAAGGCCCCGGACACGCTCAGAAGGACGGGGGGCGGCAGAAGGGGAAGAGGAGAGCGGAGAAGAGGGACATGCTGGAGCTCTGGATGCAGGTGAGACCGACGTGATGGAGACTGTTAATGCGACCCTTCAGGGTTTGACCCACATGTCCACTTGTTCTCCGTCTACTCGCTTTTGCTGCAAATATTATCGCCCGTCTGGTTAAGTGTATGCACACGGAGGGCGAGGAGGGTGAGGAGGTCCGGCGAGGAAGGTTGGAGCTGCCTTCCTCCTGCCGAGCCGCTTCCGTCCTTCTGTCCAATAAAACCCCCCTCTCCTCGCCCCCTCAGGCCATCGGCTCCACCCTGCTGATCAGCGCGGCGCCCTTCCTCATCCTGTTTCTGATCCCGGTCCAGTCCAACAGCGACCAGCACCAGAACCTGCTGAAGGTCCTGCTCAGCTTCGCCTCCGGGGGTTCTGCTGGGGACGCCTTTCTGCACCTGATCCCTCACGCGCTGGGTAGGCGCCCACCTCCCCTCCGGTGTCCCGGAGCAGCGCGGAGGAGCCTCGGGTGTCCTCAAGCTGCTGTTTGCAGATGTTAACGCTTCTTTACCCGTCTGTCCACAAACACAAATAAGGTGTTTACACAGTGAAAGCCTGGAGCACGGGGCCGTTGGCCCTCCAGTCTGGGAGGGTCTGGTCCTGGATCCTCCTGGTTCCGCCCACGTTTGTTTATGCAACTCATTCACGAGCGGCGGGCGGCGGCCTACAGGAAGTGAACGAGTGAACGTGGCCTCAGGTTCCTGAGCACGAAGGACCCTGTTCCTGCAGGTTCATCCAACATTTCTCTTTCTGTGTCGTTCCATTGGACCCACCAGCGCCGCACTCTCACCACGGAGACGACCATGGGCACTCGCACAAGAGCCCCGAGGCGCACGGCCACTCCCACGGTGGGCAGCGCTTCCCCTCTTTCACCCGGAGCCATCGATGTGCTGAGATCTTGAGGCCTGCGTGACTTGTGGTTCTGTTCGGTCTAACGGCGGTTCTCCCTTCTCTGCGCCCGCTCAGGAGCCGACCACGATCACGTCATGTCGGTGGGGTTGTGGGTCCTCGGCGGGATTGTCGCCTTCCTGATCGTGGAGAAGTTTGTGCGTCTGCTCAAGGGGAACGACGGCCACGGCCACTCTCACAGCTCCTCCCAAGGTCCGCCCGCAGACCCTCCTGCGCTCTCGCGTCTCACGTGTGAAACGTCTGACCGTTGTTTCGTGTTCAGCTAAGCCCAAAGAGAAGGACAGCGACGACGAGGACGAGAAGCAAAAGAAGAAAACGAAGGCGAAAGTGGTCCCTAAAGCTGAGCCCTGCACAGGTGAGTTCAGGTCTATTGAAACGGTCCAGTTTTACCAGCTCAGATCTGACGTGAACACAAAAGCTTTGTAGTTTCCTTCAAGGGAAACAAACTAAAAGCCTTAAGCCTATAAACGTCACACTCCCGCCCCCCAGTGGCCAACCTGTGGAGGTACACGTTCAGAATCACGTTCCAGATGTTCTCGGGGCAGCGCCTCTTGAAACGTTCCTCTCTTGTTCCTCGTCGTGGCTGCTAGTTTTACGATGCTCCAGCTGTTTCTTCACGTAGGTGAAAACTGTCACGAGGTCGGTTTTCCTTAAATCCAATCGGGTGCTGGAGTCGTCACATCTTTAGATTCGTTACAAACGGAGGTGAACCAAAGTCGATCTTTCGATGCGCTCGCAACAGACATCAAGGTGTCGGGTTACCTGAACCTGGCGGCCGACTTCATCCACAACTTCACCGACGGCCTGGCCATGGGGGCTTCCTTCCTGGTGGGTCCCACGGTCGGCACGGTAACCACCCTCACCATCCTGCTGCACGAGGTCCCGCACGAGATCGGAGACTTCGCCATCCTCATCCAGTCAGGCTGCACCAAAAGAAAGGTGGGGACGGGTGGGCCAGCGGGTGAGTGGCGGGGGCCGCGCAGCGCCTCACCCATGCTCTCCCCCCCCAGGCCATATTCCTCCAGCTGCTGACGGCGCTGGGGGCCGTGGGGGGCACGGTGTGCTCGCTGCTGGCGCAGGGCGTGGGCACGGCGGCGACCACGTGGATCCTGCCCTTCACCGCCGGCGGCTTCGTCTACATCGCCACGGTGACGGTCCTGCCCGAGCTGCTGGTGGGCCGCTCCAGCTTCGGCCAGTCCGTGATGGAGATTCTGGCGCTGCTGTTCGGAGTGGGCATGATGGTGGTGATCGCAGAGTACGAGTGAGGCGCCGGGCTCGGACGGAGGACAGGAAATGGCGTTCTGGGGGGGTGAATGCTTGTGAGGGGTGTGTTGTCTTTTTTTTTTCTTCGGCTCCTTCTTGACCAACCGTCCAGGAGTGAAGGGGCCTCCCTGTTCCGAGCAGCTCCCGGTCACCTCTCTGACCTAGGCTCCGGACTCCCAGTCGCGATCCGCCGGGCGAGAGGGCGTTCGGAGACTCTGCTGACCGACGGCGTCCGTCGTGCTGCAAGGCCTGACCGTGTTGTCCGCAACATTTCACCCGGCTGTTTCGTCCTGCGCCCGCTTGACGACAGCTGGTCACATCCCAACACACCCCCTCTTCCATCGTTTTTATGTCCGATGCTTGAAATTTAATTTCTAATTATGTTTTTAAGAGCAGAGAATGTTTTCCTCTCTAGTGAGCTGCTCTCTTACACGTCTGTCTTGTTGAATGCGAATATTTTAACATTCCATAAAACAAGTGAATAAACGTTCCTCCTGACTTCATCTCATCCTTAAATTATGATTTAAAGACGCGGTCAAAGACGTCAGGGCTGTCACGGTTTTAGGTGGTGCAGTACCGACTGTGGCCACAAGAGGGACCCCTCTGTCCGTGTGCGGCGCGTCCAAATTCAAGTATATTTAATTTAATTATTTTATTAAATTACTCGAATTAAATATACCCGTATTGAAATACAAAGCCATTAGTATATTTACCAATTGTTCTTCTAGTTTGTTTTGTCAATTAGAGTTTTCCCCCTAAGTGTAGTTACACTTGCGGCCACACGAGGGCGACATATTCTCCAGCGCGTCTTTCCCCGGGGCTCCACCATCACCCATTTATTTTGTTTAACATTAATTTCTCCGACACCGAAACTCAGTCTTCATTTTACTCCAGAAAACTGCCTGATGACGCGTTGAAATAACTCCTCAGCAGTTCATCACGCCCATACGAGCAGGCGCGTAAAAACGATCTTTTCCGAATATGAATGAGCGCAAACCTGCAGATGGAGCTAAATCATCAAAGTGAATAACAGCGACTGCAGAGGGAGACTGTCCCGGGAGACCGACTCTGCGACGAGCAATAAATCTGAGAGTCCATAAAAGAATTGTATTAGCATTTCTTATTCACAGACACTCAACTTTATCTAGTTTAACGAAAACCAGTTTAACAGTAATTCTTATTCATCCAGGAGAAGAACGTAAAGTAACTTATTTATAATCTTTCTATCAATGTTTGCCTGAAATGCGGTTTCCCCATATTTCGTACATCCTCTTTTTACTTTATCTGCTTTTTTGATCTTTTTTTCTCAATTTCAAAAGAAGGTCTGTTTCACAATGTCTGGTTTGGCTTTCAGAAGCTTCCGTGTGTACGAACGACCTGATGTCGGTTGTCAGCTGGTTTTCAATGTGAGAAATGGTCGTGACAGTAGTCGATAAGTACCTGATCAATAGTTATTTATCGGGCTTGATTTTGATTAGACTTTTTTATTTGTTTTTAAAGGCTTCATAACTAAGGATTTAATTCGATGTTAATGAAAAATTCAGATGTGCAAAAAAAACAAAACGGCTCAGATAAAGAGCATCCAGGTCACAAAGAAACAACAAAAAAAGCGTGTTGTAATGTGGAAAAAAAACACAAAATATTTAAATCAAATTTGGAAATCCAAAACAATTTATTTGTAGTTGTTTTAAACAAGGTATTATAAACGGGGGTCCTGCGTACGTGTGTTTAACTGTTACTTTACTTTCTCATTGTAAACCTAATAAAGGCTGAGGCCGTAAACGAGGCTGGACACTGAAGCGTGTGATTGTTCAAACACGGAGTCCACGACGCGTCTGCACATCAGCCGGTTGCTAAGGCCGCAGGAGCGGACGGCGGGCGCTGGGGGTCAAAGGTCACTTACGTCCCCGCTGTGTTGTCCAGAGCCTGCCTCTCGTCCGTCTGCGTGACCCCGGAGGCCAGCGGGGTCAGTCTGAGGGGAAGTTCCGTGTGGCCGTCTCACTTCCCCCCCGTGGGTGCTCGTGTCCTCCCCCACCACAGGCGGGCAGGAAGGAGCTCTCGTTCAATAAGAGGAAGGTTGCAGGAGGATCGGAACTCACATTAAACCTCCGCCTCTGCCCAATTAGGCTGTTCTGAGGACCAGGCGCCGCTGGACCCGCCTCTGTTTCTGTCCCAGCGTCAACCCCCCCCACTGGAACAGCCCCTCGGGCCCCTAAGCGACAGTGGGCGTGGCCTGTGCGGCCTGACTCCGCCCCGTCGCCGTGGAGCCGCTGGGCTTGGACGCCGTGCTGTCGTCCAGCGAGCGCTCGTTGGACCGCGTCCCCTGTCCGTCCATGTCGTCCTCCAGCGCTCGCCGGTAGACGCCCATCAGGCTCCTGTGGATGCGGCCCCCCCTCTGCAGCCCCATGCAGAAGTACAGCAGCGGGTTGATGCAGCTGTTGAAGTAGGCCACGGCCGCCGCCACGGGGGACAGCACCTTCACCGCCACGCTCTTCTCATCCACCATCTTGACCAGCTGGAGGCAGTGGTACGGCGCCCAGCACAGGAAGAAGGCCGTCACCAGTGACACCAAAATGCGCAGGGGGCGGGACTTGCCCGACAGGCGGGTGCGGCGGATCCCGATCCCGGCCAGGACGTAACAAACGAGGATGACCAGGAAAGGCAGCAGGAAGCCGCACAGGAAGCGGTTGGCGTAGAGAGCGGCCCTGATGGCGGCGTGCCCCTCGTCCACGCTCGTGGAGCACTTGCTGTGGTTGTTCCTCCCCACGGAGATGCGGCGGTAGACGAAGTAGGGGCTGCTGAGGATGACGGCCGCCACCCACACGCCGATGACCACCGCCTTGGCGGCCGGCAGGGTGCGTCTTCGCTTGGCAGAGAACGGTTGCCACACGCAGAGCGCCCGGTCCACGCTGATGATGGCGAGCAGGAACACGGAGCAGAACATGTTGGCGTACTTGAAGAAGCCATTGAACCTACAGACGAAGGCGCCGTACGGCCAGTGGCTGAAGAAGAGCTTCTTCACGAGGGACAAGAGCCGCGTGAAGCAGAAGACGAGGTCGGCCACCGCCAGGTTCACCAGCCACACGTTGGTGACGTTCGGCTGAAAGACAGGACCACAGACGGCGTTACGCCCCGTTCGCCCGCCCCCAAACCACTGGCCTGTAAACGGCCTCAGAGACTGCCAGACGCTGGGGGCGGGGTTCCTCTTTCTGGACATTAAATGTCGGAGCAGCAGAATGAAACCAAGTCAGAATTAGCTCCGCCCATCAGAGGTGTGACCCTGTGATGGTTGAGCTGATGGCGCCTGTTGCTTCATTTCTGATGCTGATGCAGGATTCTGCCACCAAGATTAAACAGCAAATCACAGCAAATCAATTTGTGGTTCCCCCCAAACCCCCGTCGGCCGCCTGCAGCTTTGATCTGGGAGCCTGCAGCTTTGATCTGGGAGCCTGCAGCTTTGATCTGGGAGCCTGCAGCTTTGAACTGACAGCCTCCACTTTGATCTGACAGCCTGCAGCTTTGTCCTGACAGCCTGCAGCTTTGATCTGGGAGCGTGCAGCTATGTCCTGACAGCCTCTGCTTTGATCTGGGAGCCTGCAGCTTTGATCTGGGAGCCTGCAGCTTTGATCTGGGAGCCTGCAGCTTTGATCTGGGAGCCTGCAGCTTTCAACTGACAGCCTCCACTTTGATCTGACAGCCTGCAGCTTTGTCCTGACAGCCTGCAGCTTTGATCTGGGAGCGTGCAGCTTTGTCCTGACAGCCTCTGCTTTGATCTGACAGCCTCCGCTTTGATCTGGCAGCCTGCAGCTTTGATCTGGCAGCATGTACGCACCTTCACCTTGAATCCAGCCACCCAGATCACCAGAGAGTTTCCCACAATGCCGAGCACAACGGTCAGCGTGAAGATGACCATGGAGATTGTGACGGAGATGGCCTCGGCGTCCGTGCCTCCCTTGAGGACGGGGCGGGGCAGAGACTCGTTTGGGGACATCGCTCCACTGGGACACGGAAAAAAAACACAGGTGAACAGAGAAGATGGACTGGAGACATTTTCCTCCTGGTCAGGTGAGCACCATGAATCCAGTCTGATGTTTATTGTTGTGGATGAGTAATCAAAGCAACATTGACTGGTGTTGATTGGTCAATAACAAGTATTGATTGTTTATTAGGAACAGAAACTCAAACAAGCAGAGTTTTTTTCTTCATTTTCACCGAAAGGAAGAGGCTTTTCTAGAAAAGAAAAAAGGAAGTGTGCAAGAAAAACACTCAGAAAGGGACAAAAGTATGAATCAAACCTTTTTCCTCATCATGGAACAAAGATCAATAGAAATCTTTAATGTATTGATCAGTTTCTCAATCAGTGACAGGGAGCCCCCAGAGCTCCGTCCTGGGACCCCAACAACAGTGATCATCACTGCTAATGAACCTGCTGCTACACACACACACACACACACACACACACACACACACACACACACACACACTTCCATAATTGAAGTAGTTTCTTTGTGTGCTGATACACAGCTACACACCTGTAATAATATCTTTATCTCATTTATTAGACTTGAGGAAGCTGCCTCCTGAGAAATGAAACCAGTCTTTCTAAACGGTTTTGGTCACACTGGTCCCAGCAGATCATGATGTCATTAGTACCGAGGGGGAAGAAAGAGGTTCTGACCTATAAAAATCCCATAAACAGGAAGTCACCCATCTTTCCATGGAAAGAGACCCTGTCCGGACCAGGACCTGGTTCCTGCTATTCAAGCCAGCGACATCTCAAACATCTGTGACCTGAAGGGTCCTGTCGGTTTGGTCCATTCGGCTCCTTCTGTTTGCTTCACCAGGTCCACAGTCTAACCACAACCCTGACTCAAGTCCAGCAACACTGAAGCAACGAAGCGCCACCATCATACTCACAGGAAGGCGTGGAGGTCACGGGGTCACAGTTGGTCTGGTTGGGGGGCTCCTGGGTCTTTGGGGCTTCTTCAGAGTCCTGCCGGCCCCAGACGTGCTGCTTGTGGCTGGGTCCACATGTCACTGTGAGCTTCCTGCACCATGAACCACCACTCATCTCTCTCTCTCTCCCCACACACACACACACACACACACACACACGCACACACACACACACACATGCAGCCACGCACACACACACACACACAGACACACACACACACGCACACACACATGCAGGAGGCGGTACCAAAGCTGCAAGAAGCCACAGGGCAGGAAATAATGAAGCAGCCTCAGTGATCCTGCTGCTGCGTTTTTCTCAATTGATTGATGCTGATCAGAGATTATTGATAAACTCATAAATAAGTGTTTTCAAGACTATTCTTAAAAAAGACGTCTGGAAAAACACGCAACACAAGCATAGAAAGGCCGATAAATCCTGTAACACATATAATAAACATACAGCATGTTTACTGACACGTTTACACGTAATCTACACACCAGAAATATTACACCACTATATGGATTACAAGTTAATAACTACTGCATCGAGACGAAATACAATACTAATAAAATATAATAAATATGTTATTTTTTCTAATGAAATATATATTTATTTTATTTTATTCTACATTTCTTAAGTAATTTGTGTGCATTTATTAAACTGCTTTTTATCTCTACATTTAGTATAAAAATGCCTTAAAATCCTAAAAATGACTATACTTTGAAGAAAAATAGATGAGCTTATTTGTTAAATTACGTAATAAGTGGTTGAAATTAAAAACAACTGTAGCTGTTTTACTCGTTTGACTGCTGCCCTCAAGTGGCCACATGTAGAACTGCAGATTCACGTAAAACTCCAAATATTACTAAGTCACCTGGTTATTTGTTCATGTTAAATATAAAA
This sequence comes from Lagocephalus sceleratus, assembly GCA_911728415.1. Lineage (NCBI taxonomy): Eukaryota > Metazoa > Chordata > Actinopteri > Tetraodontiformes > Tetraodontidae > Lagocephalus > Lagocephalus sceleratus. The sequence goes on along the minus strand of CAJVRN010000229.1, from coordinate 990,874 downwards.
AACCCAAGTGATTGCGGGGTTTTATTTTGTCACACACATGTTGGTTGAATCCGTGTTAATTTGTCTGGAAAAATGATGCAGTAATAAAAATAGGAGCAGACGATGCACCAGATTCCTCTGAAACTCTCCGTACAGTCGGCCAGACTCAGACAGTGAACAGCGAAAGTGATAGTTGGGAAGAACACTGATTGCCTAGCAACAGCTGAATTACATCATCTCGTGTGGATCCGGCGTTGTAACTGGGTCTCATCACACTCCAGCGTGGTGCTCTCAGACAAAGCTACTCCGCAGACAGATTTACGGGCGGTTTCGTCATGTGGCCTCAAACTGTGGGCGTCTCTGCAGAGGAGCGTTCACCCAGACCTTCTGTCTGGGACACGCCAGGAGAACCCCGGTGAGCCAGGCTTTTATTGTGGAGCCTGGGCTGTCTTCCTCCGGCCTGAGGAGGAGCTCTGCGCCTGACCACAGCGTCGGACGACTGTGGGGGGGGTCGTGTCTTTGTTGCCTCGGCATTTCCAGGCAACAGTATCATACAGTGTGGTTATCTGCTCGTGTCATCGTCACGTTGCCCTCACGTTGACCCGTTCGTAGATCCCCGAGCTGTGCTGCAGGCTCAGATAGATGGTCCTGGTGAGCCCCCCCCCCACTGCCTGCTGACAGAGATAAGGAATCACACACCCCGGGCTGAACACGGACCCTCGTTCATCTGAGACGAGCAGATCCAACACAGTATCTCTACCTCCTGCAGCGCGGGGGTCCTGCTGGGGCTCGCTCAGAAGCTGCTCGGGCTCCAGGTTGGTGAGGGTCCCCCGATTGTTCTCCTGCTCCTCTGAGGTCTAGATTACCTCCTGCAGACCCTGGCAGCATGGCAGCAAGCCCCCCAGCGAGGGGGAGAGTCCTTTGGCGGAAGGCGTTTATGTCATCCCGATGCTTTCCCGACCTGGGCGGCTCGGTGGCGTCGGGTGTTTCCCACCTGGTGCTGCTGGGAGTGAGGTGTTCCCTCTCAGGTCCTGATGAGAACTTCTCCTCAGGACCACGGCCCTCTCTCCTCACTGTGCTGCCCACTAAGCCAGGATGAGCTGCAGCTTATCCCCTCACATCAGCTCAATAGTCGTCTCTTTCTCAGCACAGACCCGCCAGCTCCTCTTCCTCTGACGATCAATGGCGAGTAAGAGCCCCCCCAGGCCTCGGGACAAAGTGGGCATCGACCTGCGTGGAGTGTGTCTGACTGAGGGAACATGTTAATAACACGGAAGTCTCACCTGTGGAGGAGCTTCCAGGCCGGGATCGTCACTCACAACAGGGCTGGAGCTGGTTTAAACGAGCATCCGCCCTTTCCCATCAGACAAAGCTGGGGCAGAAGATCAATATCAATTTTGTGGCTCCAACACCTTGACCTGAAGATTGATGACCGAGGAGATCCTGGAGGCCTCGGGGCTGGTCGTCACCACCGCCACTTCCCCTTGATGTCCTGGATGTCGTCGATGTCCAGTATCAGACACGGCAGGTCTGCGGTTCACAGAACAGAGGGACCTTCTGAAGGAGGAACATCCACCATCTCCATGTCTGCAAGGAAAAGAGCCATTGGGGTCATCTAGAACTGATGGACCAGCACGGGCTGCTTCCTCGATGACCATCTGCTCATGAGGAGGAGGAGGAGGAAGAGGAGGAGGAGGAGGAGGAGAATGAGGAGGAAGAGAAGGAGGAATTGGAGGAGGAGGAGGAGAATGAGGAGGAAGAGAAGGAGAAGAGGAGGAAGGAGGAGGAGGGAGGAGGAGAATGAGGAGGAGGAGAATGAGGAGGAAGACAAGGAGGAGGAGGAGGAGGAGGAGGAGGGAGGAAGAAGATGAGGAAGTAGAGAAGGAAGAGGAGAAGCTGATTAACCCAGGCCAGACATGAAGGGTAGAAGAGAGCCTTGTCCTACAGACGTCCATCAGGAGCTGGAGCAGTGTGGTGGTGAGGAACATCTCCTGGTTTCACAGCAGCAGACCGACATCCCTCCTGTCCAAGAGAGGAGAACATGAAGAGAAGGAGGAAGAAAGAGAAGCTGATAATAAGCTGTCAAAGCGATGGAGTCGGGGTTTGGAGGAGTTTGGGTTTGGAGGGCACCCGAGGTTCTCCTCAGCAGGTCCAGGACCTGAGCTGACGCCATCTGCACCAGCATCAGGACGGCCTTCTGAGAGGAGGAGGAGGAGGAGGAGGAGGAGGAGGAAGAAGAGGAGGAGGAGGAGAAGGAGGAAGAGAAGGAGGAGGAGGAGAATGAGGAGGAAGAGAAGGAGGAGGAGGAGAAGGAGGAGAAAGAGGAGAAGAAAGAGGAGGAGGAAGAGTAGGAGGGAGGAGGAGGAGGAGGAGGAGGAGGAGGAGGAGCCGAGACCTTCGGCCCACAGAGCTCCTTCACCTGGGGACGACCTGTGGTGGGGCTGCTCACACATCCATTGTCCTTCCTTCAGACGCTGGTCGTGCTCCTGCTGCAGCGCAGTCGTTATCTCGTCCAGGAGCGGTCTTCTTTGAAGCAGCTGACTTCGATCTGCCGCTGCGGGTCAGCTCTTGTGTCGGCTGACAGCGAGAGAGAGGCGACGGATGGCGCGGGGCCCTCGTGAATAAAGGCGGCGTGGTAACGGTCTGGCTCAGCAGCGCGGGCGATGAGGAGATAAGGAGCGCTGTCAGGAAGAGGGGTCTCCCAGGCCTCCGCCGCCATCGCTCTCCTTTCTCCTGCTGCCTGCAGATAGAATCTTCAGGAAGAGGAACGCTGATAACACCATCCTCTTCTCCACTGAATCCCTTCTTTCTTTGGGGGGGCAGAAAGCCTCAGACATCAGAGCCACAGGTCCAGAACAGCGCAGGCTCACGGGTGGTTCTGGAGGACCTGTGGCATCAGCTCACTGGGGAATAACTGATGGAGAGTCCAGAATAAGAAGGTTAAAGATCTTCTTCAGCACCTCCTTCCTCTGGCCTCTAAAAGTGTTGGTTTGTGCTTTTGTTTAATCTTCTTTTGTCATTCTCTTGTGCGGCTCCTAAACCAATAAAAGAGGAGGAGGAGGTTTGAACGTTCTATTGAAGAACTTTTGAATTGTTAAAAGGTGATCAATCATCACTGGGCGTTGGACTGTTTAACCTGCTTTCTGACCATCCCTCCCACATTCTGAAGGGGTCCAGACGAGCTGCTGAAAGAGGCTTCAGAGGCTCTTGTGGGCAGGTGGATCCATTCTGCTGCAGCGGCTCGCTCGCCCCACCTTCTGGTACCGGTGAGGGAGTGGAGGGGGAGAAGAAGCAGAGCTCTGGGTGAGGGCCTGACATCAGCAGGGACGACGGTGAGGGCTGAGAGAGGGACAGGGAGGACAACACACACCGCATTAGTGCAGCGACTGTGTGTGTGTGTGTGTGAGTGTGTGCGTGTATGTGTGTGTGTGTGAGTGTGTGTGTAAGTGTGTGTGAGTGTGTGTATTCGTATGTGTGTGCGTGTATGTGTGTGTATGTGTGCGTGTGTGTGTATGTGTGAGTGTGTGTGTGCGTGTTTGTGTGTGTGTGTGTATATGTGTGAGCGTGTGTGTGTGTGAGTGTGTGTGTGCGTGCGTGTGAGTGTGTGTATGTGTGAGCGTGTGTGAGTGTGTGTGTGTGTATGTGTGTGTGCATGTATGTGTATGTGTGTGCGTGTGTGTGCATGTGTGTGTGCATGTGCGTGTGTGTGCGTGTGTGTATGTGTGTGTGCGTGTGTATGTGTGTGTGCATGTGTGTGTGTGAGTGTGTGTGCGTGTGTGTGCATGTGTGTGTGCATGTGCGTGCGTGCGTGTATGTGTGTGTGCGTGTGTGTGCATGTGTGAGTGTGTGTGTGCGTGTGTGTGCATGTGCGTGTGCGTGTGTATGTGTGTACGTGTGTATGTGCGTGTATGTGTGTGCATGTGTGTGTGTGCGTGTGTGTATGTGTGTGTATGTGCATGTGTATGTGTGTGTGCGTGTGTGTATGTGCGTGTATGTGTGTGCATGTGTATGTGTGTGCGTGTGTGTATGTGTGTGTATGTGTGTGCATGTGTATGTGTGTGTATGTGTGTGCATGTGTGTGTGTGAGTGTGTGTATGTGTGTGCATGTGTATGTGTGAGTGTGTGTGTGCATGTGCGCGTGCTCTGTCAGATACATGTTGAGCGGCTGGAGCCTCTTCTTCTCTGCAGCCCTGCAGTAAGTAGGTCAGCACACGTGATGCAGCAGCAGCAGCTCCTCTGTCTGCAGCTTCCTGCATCTGTGCTGCAGTGATGCTCGCGAGCAGCCATCAGCCGCAGGTCGAACCACCTCGACCCTTTTTGTGCCTGGGCTCACCTCTCATCTCTCCGCCTCCTCCCGCGCGCATTTCCCGCGTGTTTGTCTGCCCCGCCCCGACGAACCTCACCTGTGCCCAACCCCCTGCGCCACCTGCGGGTGATCACACCTGTGGTCCGCCTGCAGCGGGTCCCTCTCCTCCACCGCACCTGCTTTAGGACACAACAGGTGGGGGCGGAGCTCCCGCCAGGTGCGTTTCGCTCCTGAATCAAAGCAAAGCGGACACAGGTCACGGCTCGCGCTGCTGAGCGCACGCGCACCAAACGACAACTTTGATGAGAGAAAAGGTTTGAAACGAGAAACTTTTCACGTCTTGAATCACGACTAATCGACTTCCGACGTCCGGAGGTTGGACCCAGACGTGACGTCAGAGGCTCCCCGCCGGGGGGGGGGCTCCTGCGGGTCAGAGTTCGCCGCGTCCCGCACCAACGCGGGGGCGGGCGGTGTCACGTGGTCGACGGTGTCAGCTCGACGAGCGCTCCCCGCACGCGGGGCTCAGACCCCGCGTTCTCGCGCCGCGGTCGCGCGCCCGTCGGAGCGAAGCGCCGCGTCCTGCGCGCAGCGGCGGCGCGCCGGCGGTCGCGGCTCCAGAGCCGGCGGGACTTCACCCCCGCTCCGAGAGGAGCCGGACGGCTGACATGAGAGGAGCCGCTGCGGGACGCGGGTGAGTTTGCGGGCGCCGCCGCCTGCGGCGCCAACAAAGTGGACCGAAACTTGTGCGGCCGCGGCTCGGTTCGGGTCCGCATGCGCGGTGCCAGTCGGGTCAGGGCGGGAGGGCGTGCGCGTGGCGCTGCTGGAACGGGCGGACGCGCGTCCTCTGCGGGGCTGCCCCCCCCCCCCCGGGCTGAGGAGGCTGCTGGCGGCGGGACACGAGCGACCTGTTGACCCAACCCGGGGCGGGCTCGTGCGGAGGGCGGACCCGAGCGTCAGCCTGACCCCGCGTCTGCGTGGTGGGTGACCCAAGGTGACCCAGGGTGACCGGGGTCAGGTGGACGGAGGCAGGGGGGGTCCTGGCGGTCGTCCCTGGGAGGCGGTGAGGGGCTGCAGGCTGCAGCAGCGCTTCTCTGGGAAGCTCATTTCCCATGCCTTTCATGCCTTTCATGCCTTTCATGCCTGCTCTTTAAACCCTTTGATGTTTCTTCCCTTCCTGGCGCTGAACCTCCGCCCGCTGCATCCACGCTCCACTATGTTAATGTTCCCTGATTGACTTGTGGATCTTTTAATTAACCCACTTGCATTGTCCTCTGTGGAATGGCAGCAGAGGAGGGGGCCGCCCCCACAGAATGACAGGCTGTCAGCGGGGATTTCAAAGTCGGTGGCGTCTCGTGCTGGAATGATTTCCTTGTTTTTTTTTTGTTTTTTTTTCCTGCTTGTTTCTGGGAGAAATCTGGGGGAAAAGTGCTCTTCCACGCTGGATGTGGTGATTAAGACTTCAGCTACACGATACAATATTAATGACTTTGGAAGATATCAAAGGGGAGCTGAGAGATGCTCTCGCCTGGAGTAAGCCTACATTAATAATGGCCTTAATTCCATCAGCGGCGCCGCTGTTTCTGTTGCTCTTTCATGTTGAGCCTTGTGCCCAAATCAAAGCACTTTAATCATGCCATACATTTTCATTTTCTCACCATTTACTCCAGTTTTGTCTTTGTCCGCGTTTTTCTCTCCTCAGCGACTCTTCTGCCTTCCCCCTCGCGCTCGCCCGCCGTTTCAGCCGCGTCCGCGCACGTGCGAGCCGCTGTGGGTCATGTGATTACTGCCGTCAGACGGTAGGTGGCAAAGCGCTCACGGGGATCCGGATGACATTGAGAAGGGCGTCCGCCTCGCTCAGGGTCGGGACCAGTTCCAGACTGGCCCCGTCAGTCATCCACCTGATCTGTCCCAGTATAACCAGTCATCCACCCCCTCTGTCCCAGTATAACCAGTCCTCTACCCCCTCTGTCCCAGTATAACCAGTCCTCTACCCTCTCTGTCCCAGTATAACCAGTCCTCTACCCTCTCTGTCCCAGTATAACCAGTCCTCTACCCTCTCTGTCCCAGTATAACCAGTCCTCTACCCCCTCTGTCCCAGTATAACCAGTCCTCTACCCCCTCTGTCCCAGTATAACCAGTCTTCTACCCCCTCTGTCCCAGTATAACCAGTCCTCTACCCCCCATCCCAGTATAACTAGTCCTCTACCCTCTCTGTCCCAGTATAACCAGTCCTCTACCCCCTCTTTCCCAATATAACCAGTCTTCTACCCCCTCTGTCCCAGTATAACCAGTCCTTTACCCCCTCTGTCCCAGTATAACCAGTCCTCTACCCCCCCTGTCCCAGTATAACCAGTCTTCTACCCCCTCTGTCCCATTATAACCAGTCCTCTACCCCCCCGTCCCAGTATAACTAGTCCTCTACCCTCTCTGTCCCAGTATAACCAGTCCTCTACCCCCTCTGTCCCAGTATAACCAGTCCTCTACCCCCTCTGTCCCAGTATAACCAGTCTTCTACCCCCTCTGTCCCAGTATAACCAGTCCTCTACCCCCCATCCCAGTATAACTAGTCCTCTACCCTCTCTGTCCCAGTATAACCAGTCCTCTACCCCCTCTTTCCCAATATAACCAGTCTTCTACCCCCTCTGTCCCAGTATAACCAGTCCTTTACCCCCTCTGTCCCAGTATAACCAGTCCTCTACCCCCCCTGTCCCAGTACAACCAGTCCTCCACCTTCTCTGTCCCAGTACAACCAGTCCTCCACCCTCTCTGTCCCAGTACAACCAGTCCTCCCCCCTCGATTGTTTACTTTATTTCAATATTTTTGGAATTTTGGGGTCAGAAGGTCACAGTTCTGCTGACACGTGGTCTCCCAGTCCTCCCAGTCCTCCCAGTCCTGACTGACGCTCCTCCTCCTACAGGAGGTTGAGATGGTGTGTTCTGCGTCTCATCGTGTTCTCGTACAGAAAAACCGAGCTCTTAATTAGGAAACAGCAGAAATAGACGGTGTTGTTGCGCTCCCGCTATCGCAGCATCTACAAGTGACGGCATAATTAAATGCGCGCCGCTCGGCGAAGGGAAGCGGCGAATGAATACGACGGACCGTGTAATGTGGCGAGCGAGGGAGCGGAGGGGTGGGAAAAGAGAAGACGAGATTATAGCGAAGCCTTTGATGCTGATTCTGGCTCTGGGAATCCTGGTGTGCCTTCAGGGGAACGCTGCTCTCACACAACATCAATAATGAATGAAAGATATCTTGTTCGGAGGAGGACGGAGCGGAGCCGGCATACTGATGCTGGCGAGAAGCTGCTGCAGAACTTCGTTAGGCAGATCAGAGCCCCGCGTCCTTCACTCCCCACGACTCCAACCAAGGTTGGTCGGCGATGGCCGACGGTGTCACAGCAGCAGAATTGACCTCAACTGAGAGCAATCGCAGGGAAGAGAAGCGGGTTGCTGCTCCCCTCTGGCTGGAGGTTCCTGCTGGAGGTTCCTGCTGGAGGTTCCTGCTGGAGGTTCCTGCTGGAGGTTCCTGCTGGAGGCCACCGTTCTCCACCGTCAAGTGGAGAACGGTGGCGGTCAGGTGATTTTGGTGTTTCACCCCTGACCTGACCGACGTGTTGTCCGCTTGAAAGGAGTCTGTCTTCCGGGAGGGCGTTGAGAAGGTTGCTGATGAAGGAGGCCGTGTTTGACGTGGCTGAGAGCGTGCAGGAGCCATCGATCCTCTGAAGCTCTGGGAGCAGCAGAACTGACTGATCACATGTTGAGATGACGCTGACACCATCTGCTGTGTCCCAGTGGACCCAGTTGACTCAAGCCCGGCGTGATGGTGGTGCTCGCATCCTTTCATGTCCTCCTTATAACTATTTTAACAGGGAGGAGAACGGGGAGGGGGTTCCTCCCACCGCAGAAGTTATTTGAAGGGCACGTTACCCTGATTTCAATGCTCTCGTTTGCAATGCAAATGAGCCTCATCTGAATAATCCTCCTGGTTAACTGAGACGTGCTCGTTTACTGTAACATGGCCGTCACGGGCTTTACTGCTGGGGAGGAGCTGCGTGGTCTCCACAGGCCGAGCAGAGGGTCCACGTTCACCTCGGGTCCCAGCATGACCCAGGTTTAAGGAATCCTGCGGTACTCTGGGGAAAAAAAAATCACAGGAAGCTGTGGAGCACTGAAGGTGAGCAGATAGATGTTAAACAAGTGTGAGCTTCTCCTGGTGGTTCTGCTCAACGTCTGTGTCAACGATGAAGTCCAGCGGGCCGTACGGGGGAGTTGCGTACGTAAATGGTTCTTGCATGTGGTCGGGGGGGCCGGGTCCGACTCCTGGACCACAGGAAGCACCATGCAGGGCATCATCATGCGTCCAGGGTTGTCCTTCTGAGGGAGCAGGAACCTCTCTGGGACTCTCCTCGGTCTGGTGTTCGAGGGCAACGAGGACCCGCGTTCTAATTCAGCGTTGGTGTGCTCGCAGCAGAGCCCCCCCCCACCGCGGTCCCGGTTTGGGCCCTAATCTCCAGCTGATGTTTGTGTCTGCGGCTCCCGAACACGCGTGTTTGTGTGTTTACTGTCGGTGAGTGATGACTCACCTCTCCCTGAACCTTCGGAGTCGATCGGCTGCCAGAGCGGCTACTCGCCGTGCCAAGCGTTTGTACCATTCGCTGTGCCTGGTGAGAGGGGAGTCCCTGGCACCACGCCGCCCCCCCCCACCCCCCGCTCCTCAAAGACGACAGTGATAATAGGGGAGGGGTGTGAAAATCCCCTCAGATTCTCAGCTTTTGGAGCCAGAGCCATTCAAAATGTTCCTGAAAGTCCTCAATGAAGACAAGGAGAGGGAGCAGGGATCACCCTGGTGTTTTAACTGTCACTAATTCCTGCATCACGTGCGCGACATTCCAAAGGTTATTTTAGGGAAGTTGGCAAAGACGGGGTTCAAAACGAGGCCACGGTTCCATCCTCGGGCTTCTCCGTCCTCCCACATCTGCATTTGAAAAATGGTGGTTGAGGACAGAGGCCGATCCTTCACAGCAAAACCTGTTTCCTTTGTGGGGACTTCCACTTGTGGAGAAGAGCGGAGGCGGTGAAGCCTCCAGGTGTCGCGTCTGCTGGTCACCCCAGCGTTGCCTGTGCGCCGGCACGCACCCTTGACTGATGCCTTCATCAGTACACCAGCTGAGACGGTACCTCCCTACCGGAGGATCCCATCCACGTGGGAAATACAAAGTGGGAGCAGCAGGAGTTTGGTCCGCTTTAGAGTCAGAGCGTCATGTTAAATAAGGCGTCTTCCAGGATCTGGACCGTGATGCTATGGATGACGTTGGAGCTCTTCTCAGAACTCTGCCTGCTTCTTTATTAGCAGACTCCAGCTGCTCCTCTGTCCTGATCCGAGGCCTCCGACCCTCCGCTCCGCTCATGTCCGCAGGCCCTCGGAGCGGCTTCAAACACCTCGCGCTTCATTGGGGACTCGGCTACTTTGATCTCTGAGACGGAGCCGGAGCCTCGCAGGCGAAATCCCTGCTGAAGCTTCTGGGCTCCCCAACGCCGAAGAGGGAGGCCTGGATGTGAGAAGCTCTGGAACGCTGGCTTCATTTCCACCTCTTCAGCATCAGTAGTGAGACAGCATCGCGCCTGTCAGAATACAAATGGCCGTGCTGGGGGGGGTGGACCACAGACACGAGCTGACGACGATGAAGGTTGATGATGGAGGAGATATGGAGATTATCTCAGAGGTGATGTTCAGGATTAGCCACCTAACGTGAGCATGGTTGATCTTAACGCAGACTTTTGAGCCAACGTGCTTTGACCTTGATCACAGATCGTTAGTCTGACCTCAATCTGAGCTCTGGTGGGGGGGTCATCTTGAAAGCCTTTGCTGCTAATTGGCTGCTCCACGGGCTTTGTGCGTCACATTTTCAGTCTTCAAGGTTTTGTTTTTCCTAAAACTTTTGATCTTCGCTACTCCGAGAGGCGATTTGGTTTAGTTTATGAGGGCAGAGACGTTTATGAGGCCGTTTTAAATAAAAGCATAAATGAAGTTCATTTGCATAGTGCCTGTGTGGCGGGGCTCCTGGATTACCCTGAAGAGTAATTATCAAGCTCAAATTATACTTCAAGTATCCAAAACATCATGTGAGGGAAAATTTATCAATTGAGGTGCAGCCATGAATCGGATCCTCTAAATCAGGGTTCCTTAATCTGAGGGCTGTAATCCAGCAGGTGTCTGTCCCACCAGGTAGGGTTAGGGCTGCCTTCACCAGGGACGTCTACCTGGTGGGACAGGGATCTGCTGGATCGTGGCCCTCGTAGGGCTGAGTTGAAGAGTCCTGCTGTATTTGGTATGGAACCCTCCATTGTTTGCATTTGTACATTGTGTGCGTCTCTCTCTCTCTCTCTCTCTCTCCTGACCTTGTTCCTTATTCTCAGATTTTTCACTCCTCACCCTGTAGTACATTGATCAGGTCAGGATTGAAATAAACCTCTCTCTCCTGCGCCGTCCTTCTAATTTCCTCTGCTCCGTGCGTGCAAACACACAGACGGGCAGACAAAAATGCTGATGAATTGTGCGCGGCGCTGGGTGATGGATGGTGACCTCTGCGTCGCCTTTGCTGTTGTCATTGTCGCTCAGTATGAAGGATGGAGACCAGAACACAAACCAATGATCTTTTCCTCATCCAGTCCAATGCCTCTGAGTCAGAATAATTCAATTTGTATCCACCAAAGCTGCATTTGTCATAGCTGCTGTGCGCTCCCAGGCTCCGTCCCCAGCATGCCTTGCTCAAGACGCTTTGATTCACCACATTCAGAGCTGGTCTGAGATCAGTCGCCCTCACCAGTGATGGCATTTTCACGGCTCCAGCTCAGAAATCCCACCTCAACTCGTTCAGCTAAAAATGTCACGTGGACTCAACGTTTCAGTCCCAAAATAAGAGAGGGGATTCAGATGGGATACAGCTGATAATCTTCCATCCTTGTAGCTGCAGGATGGCTCTATCGTTGATATTGCTGACCTCTGGGCTCGCCCACCAATCGTGGACTCCCCCCGTCGTCTTCAGGAGGGGCGATCCTCTGCTTCAGACACTGACCAAGTTTGATGCTGCTCTTTTCCGGCTGCGCGTGCAGGGATCACGCTGGCCTTTCCATCCACACACTCGCGCATTCCTCTTTGTTATTGCAGCAGGTAAAGGAAATGAAACCAGTTCTGCTGTGAGATGGATGCGTGACCTCTACAAGAATGTCCTCATTGAGAAGAACCCAGCGGACCCAGCATGTCTCTGATGGTGCACGTGGGCTTTCCAGTCCTTTTGCCTCAGTGGCTCCTCCATTAGTGTAACAGCGTTGTCCAAACACGGCCTTTAAAGCCTCCAAACATGCCAGATCATGGTTCTAACAGTCTGACCTCGGCGGCCCTCCTCCGGTCATCTTTATTTAAGAGCGCGCATAAGAAAATCCATTTAAAAGCCACACGCAGCGGCTCATTGGCAGACTGAGCACCTCTGAGTGGATGATGTTGCTTTTATAATATCTGATGAAAGTCTGCTGAAATCTGCCTCCTGTGTGACAAACTCGCACCCTTTTCAAGCCTGGCTGCGCATTTCACAATTTCACCTGACGCTTGGTGCCTCCAGTCCAGTCTTAGCTGTCGACTCTCCTAACAGGGGCAGACGTTCTGCCACCCGACGTCTGTTACAGCCCACGGATCGGACCTGTAAAAGGTCTGTGAAAGCAACCGTGCGGTTCAGCTCTGCTGGCGCCTAGTTTCAAACCTGCAGGGGCATGTTTGCGTTTGTGCTGTAGATTTAACGGTTAGCAAAGTTGCATTTGAGCGTAAACATATTCTGTTATCAGATAAGTGCCTTTGATGTCTAACCTTAAACCAACATCAGGCGTGGTCACGTTGAATCGTCCGAAGGGACGTCATGTTTTCTGATCTTACCGCAGCATAAGCATACTTTGCACTTTTCTCAGAAGGCGTTTTCTCCGGTGTTTGTGGCGAACGCGACCTGTTACGAGGGATCGTTTGAAACCATTTAAAGGCCTGTTTTACCCAAGGGAATCCTGGGTAGTTGTGGAGGCCCACGTGTGAACCCTGCTCCTGGAAGTGTGCCCATTAACACATTCTAATGGTGTTATCGCACGTGCAGCTCGTGCGTGCGTGTCGCTAACGTCTGGTTATGTAAGTTCCTGAACCTGGAGCTCCTGCAGCTCCTGCAGCTCCCGCGGCTCCTGCACGGCTGCCGCTGCTGCCGTTGGAGGTCTGCTGGTCTGAATGGGCCATTTGTCTTGACTGATGACTGCTGTCCCATTTAAATAAGCATTAAAGTGTTGGGTTTGCTCAGAGACGCGGGCTGGGAGATGGATGACACCCTGGAGGTGTCTGCAACACGCGGCTGTCCGCCCGGATTCTTCAGGACGAGGGGAGCTGTCAAACTGGATCAATAGCAGGAGGAGGGATCGTTCCTGCCAGGAATTAAATCTCCGTAATTGATACATTTCCAAGATGCCAGGCGCAGATTTATTTCAGCGTCCTGGCCTGTCTCTCAGCTCCAGTATAAACCAGTAAGACGGCCTGCTCCTCGCATCAATTCCTCCTGTTTGACTCGCTTCTGGAGTCTTCCTGGGTGCAGGTGTCACACACTGCAAATCCAGAGTCATTTATCACCAACGATCATATAAAGAGGTCTGCACAGTCGGCGTGATCCTGGACCTGCTTCAGGAATGTCCTCCAAAGGTTCCTGCTGGAGAAACGTGCTTATCACGCGTCTACTGGACCGCAGTTGGCAGCAGTCGGGCCGTGCGTGCACGCGCTCACCTACCTGCGCTCACCTGAGACACAAGCGTCCGCATCAGGACTTTTAATGCGGTTTCCTTAAACCACCGTAACTGATTTGATTCCCTGGAGTTGGAAAATCTTTTGATCTGCCTTCAGCACATGTGGAAGCCATCAGAGACATTCCGCTGCGGACTACATCGTGTTTTCAGAAGCCTTTTTAAACGGCCTAATTTCTGAGCCTGCCGAGTAGAGTTTCAAAGACTGTAAAGATTCGGTTCCTGTTAATGGGAATCTTCCAGCCGGAGTGAAACGCGGGTCAGTGGAGAAGAAAAAGAGATAAGAGACACAGAACGAGGGGAAGAGATTAATGGAGGCTGAAATAAAGAAGTGTTGGGTTGGTGTGTTGGTGCTCGGGTGTGTGTGTGTGTGTGTGTGTGCGTGTGTGTGTGTGACAGATTTAGTCCCTTCTTCCACAAGTACATTAATATTAAGGCGGCAAAATGAGGAATACTTTGGAAAAACTGTAATTCTGGCTGCGCACATAGATGAATAGGCTTTTGTTTAAGATGTTTGATGCTGAATATGAAAGTAAATAAGTGAGATGAAGTTCAGCACGAGGTAGACACAAGTTCACAGAAATATCCCGCTGTTCCACACCCGGGAATTCGTTCCTGCAATCCCTCCCAGGAGTTCTCAGAAATGCATTCACCGGATTCACCCGGGCACATTTTCTCACTTGACACATCGAGGGCACAGAGGGAAAAAAAAAACAACAGAAAATAAGAGGCAAAATACAAACAAAAGGATTTATGAGTTTATGATTTCACAAAGCTGCAGATATTCCGAGTGGCTCCAACTCCTGTCTCGTGAAAGAGCTAAAAAATGCAAAAGCATGCAGGAACTCCCCGAGGCTGCAGCTTTTTCATGTGTAAGTGAAGTATCTCTTCACCAGGAGAAGCTCCTAACGGACCCAGAATGATGTGCAGCCGAAAGCAAAACACACGCATTATTTTTTAAATCTGCAGAGTCTAAACTAAAGTCAGCCCAATGAAGTTGAGTACATCGATACGGAGACCTGGAAGGTTCCACCTGTGACCCTCTGAAGACACACACACACACACACACACACACACACACACCAGCAGGGTCAGCCTCACAGCTCCGCCCCTTGTGGCTCTCGCCGGCCCCTCCCTCCTTGGGTCCGAGGGAAGCTTCTGAAGCTGTCTTCAAGCCTCAGGAGTTTGCTGATCTGGGGTCAGTGTCGTCCTTAACGATGTCCTCTCACCGACCGTTTCCACCAAACGTCTCTCCGGCCCCTCGGGTTGTTTCCTCTGGACAGAAAGGCGGCGTGGGCATCAGAACGCTCACCTGAGCCTCCGTTTGTCAGCAGAGTCTTAATATTTCAAAGACCCCCCCCCCGGTGGGCTCTAATGAGGGGGGGCCCTTATCACAGGAGCAGCCGTGGCTCCCGGAGCCAGGATCCCTCTGAATGTTTGATCACGCTCCGGTTTGAGGCCGGAGGTGTCAGACGGAATGTGGAACGGTCCCGGGGCTCCGTCTGTCCGTCTGTCTGTCTGTCGGGGTGGGGGGGGCCCTTCTCCTGGAGCCGCTGAAGTAAAAACGGAAGTTGTCCGGACGGATGGACGGATGCGCTGCTGCTGTGGCGTGAGCAGGAATTGGCTCGCAGAGGCGTTTGGGCCCGGGTTGAGACAGCAGCCATTACGCATTTATCCGTTTGAGTCCGTCCCAGCGTGAGCTCCGAGTCCGTCACGACTGGCACTTTGTGGGAAAGATTACTGGCACGCGGGGATGAATCAATTATTTAGACTAAAATGAAAAGTACAAAGGAGCCGTATCGCAGCCCGCAGCAAGCCTGGGAAATTAGGTCAGTTTCATAATATTCTAGCGGGACGTAAGCTGCAGCTGCTGCGGCGGAGGGGGGGCCGGGGCCAGATCCTGGCTGCTGCGGCGGGAAGAGCCGCGCTCGGCTGCGGCGCTGCTGCCATTCCTGCAGGCGTGAATCTGAGGGAGCGCCGTGGCTCCGCAGGTTTCTCCGTGGGTTTATTTAAAGTCTGGTTTAGCGTAACGGAGGAGCTGCTGGATCACAGGAACACCAGGAACCTGGAATGTTCGATTCAGCTCGGCCAGCTGGGATGTAGTTGAGCGCGTCAGATGTGCAGTTTAGCAACGTCATTCCTAAAGAAGGTGAGAGGAGCCTCTTAAGTTACTTAAGTTACCTGCTCTAAACCTGAGGGGGGGGCCAGAGGCGCAACGCCACCTTCAGGAGAGAAACGCTCCGGCTCCGTTCGCCGAGGGTTGGGCGAATGTTTAGGATTGAAAGCTTTCATCAGAACACAGCGAAGGCGTGGCGCTCTGTTGGGTTCACCTGGACGTGGTGGCCCGGCCCGGCTCGGCCCGGCCTGGCTCTGCTGCGGCTTTAATGAGTGGATCAAAGCATCAAGGCCCCAAGGCTGCAGGCCTCCATCAAAGAGGAGAGGGATTTGAGGCTGATTATCCCTCCATCAGGAGCTGGAGCGGCACTTGACTTCAGCTCTCAGCTCACCTCATCGGAAGGAAGTAAGGAAGGAAGGAAGGAAGGAAGGAAGGAAGGAAGGAGGAAGGAAGGAAGGAGGAAGGAAGGAGGGAGTCGTGGTGTTTAATTCCTAAATAAACTAAGTCTAATTCTCTGTCTGAAGGTTACTTGCTGATCACCACCAATCGTTCTTTGGGAGGCAAAAGTCTCAACATCTGTCCTGCAAGAGTCTGGTTCAAAGAAAACGCCTGGACGAAGAGCAGGAGTTGGGTCGGCGGTCCCGCCACGCCGACGCTGTCGGACGGGCTCTCCGGGCCGTCCTGCACAGCGCTGACCCGGAAGCCCTGATGGTGCCGTTCAAGGTCGCAGAGATCCCATGACTGCAGACGGCCAAGTTCACATCTTTGTCTTCTGTTTCTCTTTCCACTCAGACGCCACAAATCCGTCACGCGCTCCCACACGCTCGCTAAAAACATCAACGCCCCGCCCGCCGTGGTGCGCCCCCACCCTGCGGGACAATGCCCACCATTGTCTGGATGTTATTCCAGGGAGACCCTCTGTAGACAAAGAAACATCCATTTACAGGAGAGGAAATCATTACCAGATAACTTGTTATCGCTGTTTAATGAAGGATTGCACAATAGAGCGCCATCAGCGCTAAAGCAGGCTCTTATTTTGAAGCCCGTCGCCGCCCCCATCGCCGCCCCCGCCGCCGGACTCCATAGATGTTCTCAGGAGCTGCATTCATCATCTTCCCTCCCGGAATGTTCCGTGTTGCATCGATTCTCTCTGTGCTTTGACACCACTCATGATGAGTATTGGCCCCCGGCCTGATTCACGTGGCGTTAAACGGCGCCGCGGCACTACTTTATCGACGGCACCTCGGCGAACGCGCGGCCTTTTGTCAGATCTGTGCTGCGGCTTCACGCTTGAGCGGCTGAGCGCTGCCCGCACCTTTGTTCTGATCCAGTTACTCCTGACAGCAGTCTGCTCAAGCCCACAACCAGAGCTGGTTCTGGAGCTGGGAGGTTCTGGAGCTGGGAGGTTCTGGAGCTGGGAGGTTCTGGAGATGGGAGGTTCTGGAGCTGGGAGGTTCTGGGGCTGAGAGGTTCTGGAGCAGGGAGGTTCTGGAGCAGGGAGGTTCTGGAGATGGGAGGTTCTGGAGCTGGGAGGTTCTGGAGCTGAGAGGTTCTGGAGATGGGAGGTTCTGGAGCTGGGAGGTTCTGGGGCTGAGAGGTTCTGGAGCAGGGAGGTTCTGGAGCAGGGAGGTTCTGGGGCTGAGAGGTTCTGGAGCTGGGAGGTTCTGGAGCTATGAGGTTCTGGAGCTGGGTTTGGACCCTGTCTGGGCTTTGAACGTGAACTCCTCTTGGCTGCTTTTATGTCGGCGCTCTTTTGCAGTTCTACTGAGGTTCTGTTGATCACGTAGAACAGCATGCGAAATCTCTCCTTGTCAGGATTTTCTGGGTCATATTTTCATATTTCTACATTCCGTAGCTGTTTTGAAGCCCCCCCTCCCAGACACACACACACGCACGCACACTCACACACACACGCACGCACGCACGCACGCTCACACACGCACGCACGCACGCACGCGCACACACACACTCACACACTTGACTCAGCTGCCTCTGTCAGGTTGGACGGGGTGAGATCTGCACCGCCGTGTATGAACCATGAGGAAGGTGTGTGTGTGTGTGTGTGTGTGTGTGTGTGTGTGTGTGTGTGCTGGGACAGAGTGTTCTTTATTTCTTTTTCTCAGGCCCCTCCGCTGCTTCAGCCTCCTGCTGCTCTCTGTGAAAATGGACAAAATCAATTGTTTCCAGTCAAGTTGGTTAAACGGGCTGTATCGTACTAGAACAAAGTTTTGGCAGATGACCCCCCCCCATCAGCCCCCACCCCCCACCCCCCATCCCGACACTGCTGCTGAATGACAATAGGACCAGCGGCGCCCGAGTGCCTGAAGATCCACAGGGACAACGATGGAGCGCCTCTCTGGGCGTCTCCGGAATACAATCAGGTGGTGCCACGTGCCCCCCCCCCACCAGGAATCTGCTATTTGAATAGAGGTAGTTTTGTTTCAAAGCCCCCCCCCAAAAGGGGATTGTGAATTTTTTTGCCACAGGAACATTTGTAAGAAAAATCTGAGCAGGACTTTAACGAATCCTGAAAATGTCTCCTCTGACAGGAAGTGTGTGTGTGTGTGTGTGTGTGTGTGTGTGTGTGTGTGTGTGTGTGTGTGTGTGTGTGTGTGTGTGTGTGTGTGTGTGTGTGTGTGTGTGTGTGTGTGTGTGTGTGTGTGTGGAGGGGGGGGCTGCAGGAGCGGTTTGAGCTGGTGAAATGGGCTCCAGCAGCACCGCCCCAGTCAGCCCAGTTCAGTCTTCCCCTCCGCCCATAACAAGCCCCCATCGGAAGCTCCTCCCGGATGCGGCTGAGCGGGAATGAGCACCGGGATGAGACTTTGATGGCGGGGGCCGGTTGGGCTGGAACGCGTCTCTTGGCAGGGGGAGAGTCCTCGGAGAGACAGATGAGGGGAGCTTTGATCTGCGCTTCCCGCTGAATGAAAGACGGCGTGGATTATGAGTCAGTGGGCCGGAGCGCCGGAGCTGCGCGCTCCCGTTTCCTGGACAAAAAGCGTAGCGATGTTGGCGTCCGCTCCGGGCTCTGCCGGTGCAGCACCGCTTCCTGCAACATTTGCATGCTTGGACTGCGCGGCTCATCCTTCAGACGCTGCTGCTGAGGTGTTCTGGCCTTGAGCTCTTCATCCCCCTCCATCATGGGGGGCTCCTGTCTGCTCCGCGGGCTCCCTCCACACTCCCTCCACACTCCCTTCACACTCCCACATTCCAGACACCAACAGCCGAGTGTGTTTACTCTCCTGTGCTATTATTGTGAATTATTAAATATTCTCTTCCCCGCCGCCCACTGGGGGCTAAGTCCTGTTTGTGATGGCACTTTTGCCGACGTGAGCTGAATTTGGGCAATGTGGATCAAATCGCGACCATGTGACATCACGTCGGCGCCAACGAGCTTCCGGTTGGAATGTTTCTAAATGGGAGATCGAGACTTTCGAGGAGAGACGGCGTCCCTCCAAGCCTCACCGCAGATGTGGACAGGAAGTCCTCCGCGCCCCCACCTCCTTTATAACAGGTGTAATAAAGGTTGACGGGGCCGAGGCTCGATTTACATCTGAGTTGAGTCAGAGTGCTTCTCACAGAGCCCCCCCCCCCCACACACACACACACACCCCCCCAGCACAGGGGGGGGTCTGTGAAACCTGAGCGTGATGAAGGCAGCTCCTCTTCTCTCATATGTTAATCTGGTGGCCCCGCCTGCTTCGTGTTGTTGTTGTTGTTGTGGTTGTTGTTGTGGTTGTGGTTCCCTCCAGCTCCGGTGTGATTTCTGCACTTCTGTCATCGGGGGGGGGGGCGAAGGGACAAAGGGCGGCGAGGAGCGGTGAGCCAGCCGGGCAACCCCGCACGTTCCCGTGTTGAAGGCCGCGTGTGGTCGCCCGCTGGTCCGGACGCCTTCCCGCCTTCCCGTCTCCCTGCCTCCGTCTCCCTCCGCCTGCCTCTGATTCCTGCGTCTGACACCTTCACAGGCTTTCCTCCATTCCCATTTGCTTCATTTCGCCCCCCCCCCACTTGGCCCAGTTTCCCCTGCATATCTAATCCATTTCGCTGCGCCGCGTGTTTGTTTGGCCTATAATGACGGCCGCGATGATCACCAAATGAAGTGTGCTGTGGAGTCGTGAGTCACTCGCTGACAGAATGGGGGGATTTTCGGGGGCTTTGCAGCTGCCTGCAGATCATAAATGAAGCATGAAAATGACTCAACAAACCAAAAAGAAGAAAAAAGGCCGAGAGAGACAGATGGAATTATCGTGACCAAAATAATTCTAATGACTCCGGGACATCCAGCACCGCTCGCATGACTCGGGTGACATCTGTTTAAAGGGGAGCAGCGAGGGCGCCGTTTATCGGGGAGCTTTTCACCGGCTCTGACGGACGCGCTGCAGCGTTATTACAACACGGGCTCTCCTGCAGGAGGGGGGGGCGTCTTTAAAGATTTAAACACATTCGTTTTCCTGTGTGACTTTAAATGAGAGCGGCCGACAGATGTTGTTGTTAAAGTCGACCTTGAATTTGTTTTAATGTATTATTGAAAGAAATGACGAGTGTGATGCGGAGCAGCTGTTCAGCTCGGTGAACATCTGCATTCTGCACCTCCTGACATGTTTCTGACGCTCACTGACTCCAAAGAATCACAAAGAGCGTCTGATAAACATGTCATGTCAGAATAGTTTCACATGTCACATCAAGAAAGGAGAAATATTATGAGATAATGGACCCAAATCCCAGCGACCGCCTCCTGCTGGTGAGCGGCACTGATGATCATAAAGCCCTCCCTCTGAATTCCAACAGGAATCAGATCAACTAAAACAATGACCGCTGAAGGCATCATTCTGGGATTCTCTTTCTAAATGTCTTGACTTATCCGTCAGCACCACAGCCGCCTGCAGCTGGAACCTTGAAAGGCTCTTGGTGTCAGCCCCAGGTCCTTCACAGGGTTCCAGCCTGGACCAAGGCCACCAACCCCTGGTTCCTGCTGCATCCTGCACCCTTTGTATCTCTCCCGATGAGCGTCGTGGTGTCCCGGTTGGATCTAAAGCGTCTCCCACTCCCTCAAAGCTGAGTTTATACAAGTAAAAATAAATATTCTAAACCTTTAAACTGTCAAAAAAAACACTTTTACTCTTCATCGCTCCTGCATTCATAAATATTTAAAACTTGAAGTTTTCAAACTTTTCAGTTTCCCTTAAAAATAATGTAATTATTAACTTTGTCCTGTTAAATGTTTCTTATTTATCCCCCCATCATTTGCATATAAAATATTTGTAAAGGAACCTGGTTGTTGTTAAGCAGCCGCGGGGACAAAGGAGCCCCACGCAGAGACGCAGAGCATGCAGAAGAATAATCCGGAAAAAGGCAGCACAAACATGGGATAAACAAGGATGTTTGTGTTGTTTGTGGATCCTGTAGGGGATTAGCGGGAAAAAAAAACAGGTCTGAGGTTGGAAAAATCAGACACACCTTTCTCAAGCCTCATTATCGTCGTGGTTGCTGATACTTTAGAGCAGCCAGCTCCGGAATCTGCTGGAATGCTGATTTAACGCGCAGGAAAACTGCCTTTCCTGAGGATTGTGATGTCCTGCTGACGTGAAGACTCAATCAGCAGCAAAAGTTGTTGACGTGGTGATGAGATCGTTTCGTGCTTTTGTGTTGAATCAGATCAAACTCTGGTTCCCCGGTTTTGTGTAACGCTTAAAAAAAACCTCTGGAATCTTTGTCCTCCAGATGTTGACCGTCCCACCGGGAGGGGTTACGATCCAGAAACTCCTTGCCTTTTAAATTTCCTGACCAGAGTCTTCATTTTGAACATTTGAAGAAGCACCTCCTGCAGGATGGTGGGGGAGGAGTCATGTCATGGCCCCTCCCCCTGCAGTATGAAGGAGGAGGAGACATGCCATGACTCCTCCTCCTTTAGGATGACTCCTCCTCCTCATGGCGTGAGGTCCTGGGTGGCGTCTGCTCACGCTGGTGTGATAGCGACTACACTCACCTGCTCACCCCCGCCTGCTCCCCTCTGCCTCCGATCACCCCCCCTCAGGGAAAGAATCAACACAACACAACTGGAGGAGTTCTTCTGGGGGGGCCAACGAGGCGATGAGCCCCGATTGCCCGAAGGTGTGACTGTCTAAAGCAGGTGTGCAGAGGGACGTGAAGGATCGGCCTCATCTGCTGCTGAGACGAGGGGGGGGGGGGCACTGGCGCTGCAACTGGGCTGAGAAATGAAACAATATTGGGTCGGGCTCGGCTCCAGGCTCAGCGAGGGGACGCGCGGCTCGGGGGGGCGGCGGGTTTATGAAAACAGCCGAGGACCGAGCTGCGACCGCAGTTTAGAGCGGTTCGGTTGTGGGAGGGGCTCCCCCTGTGAGCGCTCTTCTTTATTAGCGTCTCGGCGGGGGCCTCGGCCTGTTTCGGAGCAAACCCGTAATTACTCCATTACGTAACGACCCGCTGATCTGGAGCGCACCGCCGCCGCTATTACATGTCGGCGTCCTGACGGAAGCACGTGCTCCTTTATTGTGGACACGCCGACTAACGAGGAAAGCGGTGCGCTCCGGCCCCCACCCCACCGCCTCCGTCCCTGCAGCGCTAAAACACAGTTCCTGGCGGCGCCGTCGTGGGGCGGGGGGGCTTTCGCTGACAGCTCCTCTGATGAGCCTTTTGTCCTCCTTCAAGGACGCGCGTCCATTATCAGATCATCGTTCACACTTCCGTAGAGGTAATGGGCGCATTTCAGCGCTTCCTCCCAAGCGAGAGGGCCGTCCTGCGCCAGGAAGAGCGTCTCCGTCCACCGCAGACGACGTCTCCGTCCTCCAGTTGCGTCTTTCGTCCTGTTTATAGGACACAAGCCCGTAAAGCCAGCACCATCTCCTCTTTGTCCTCCCGCCGCCTCTTCAACCCACTTTACAGCAGTGGGGGGCGGCTCCCTCCCCGCCCGCTCGCCGCGGAACGTTGTTTCCTCGCCAAGTTATCGCCACGGCCACGCACGCTCGCCCGCCAGCCTCCGTCACACTCAGCTCGACTGAACTGCTCACAGACGCCGCGTGGCGAGGAGATAATCACGGCCAGGGGGCAGCTCTGGTTGGACACCTCACACAGGTGTGTGTGTGTGTGTGTGTGTGTGTGTGTGTGTGTGTGTGTGTGTGTGTGTGTGTGTGTGCGCTGCTCTGGCCTCCTCTGCTGCAGCTGCACTGAGAAACTGGCGACAGAACAAGCTCCGCCCTTCGCCGTGTCCAAACACTCGTACTTCGTGCTTCCCAGCGCTGTCGATGGGACGACGGCCTGGGGGGGGTCCGGCGCAGGGTTGGCCCTGATGGTGGCGCCCCCCATCACTCATCAGCGCTCTTTGGAGCGTCTCTCCGGAGGAAGGCGTCAGCCGTAACGAGCGTTTGAACCGCTCCACGCCTGCCCCGTGCGCCGCCGCCTGCGCGTGACCAGGGCGGCGTGCGCTGATGAGCAGAGGCGCGCCTCAGCCCACCTGATACTCAGGATGGGTCCCCCGGCTGCACGCTCCACATGAAAGGGGCGGCTCCCCCGCACGCCAACCGCCAGTTTCATGTAGCATATGAATAATGCAGGGGGGGGGGGGGTAATGAAGCCAATGTGTCTGCGCTTCCTCTGTCTCACCTGATCCTCAAGATGCACGCTTCGCTTTCCCTGCAGCGGAAAACGACGCAGAAACAGTTTTGCGATTGATCTGAGCGCGACCGACGGGCGGTCAATCGCCGCCGCCGCCTTCAGACGGATGGGGCTGTCGATATCCGCCGCGCCACTCGGCTCCGCTGACCTTTCTCCGAGGCGCGTTAGCACCACTTGGCCCGCTCATTATGGCGGAGATCCAGATGTCAGGGGTCGACTCGGCGGGGGCGTCCATCCATCAAGGGCGGGGGGGGGGGGGGGCTACGCCGCTCACACAAAATGGCGCCCTGATGCTCCAGAACCTTCTGGAGATGTTCAGACCGACCCAGGGAGGCAGACCTGGACTCCTCGGCCTGACCCTTGTCTGTGGGGCTGACCTCTGACCTCAGCCCCCCCCTGCCTGTTTGGGTTCTGGTCTATTTCTGCTTGTCGCCGTGTCTCCGCTGCGTTTTTAAACTCATGAATTATTCCTGTGCTGCGTCGTTTGCGCGCTGCGCTGAAGTTTCCTCTGAGCAGATCGAGAGCGGGAGACGCTCGGGCGAACGGCGGCAGACCGCAGAAAGTTTGGTTTGGGTCTCAGCGTCTCGTCGGTATTCCCAGGAGGATCCGGCTTCCTGCTCCCGCCTACGTTCTCCTCAGCATTTCAAACCGCTGCAGCTCCGCTCGTCACCTCTGCACGCGCTGTTATCGGCGCCGCTCTGTTCTCGTCATTAAACCCAAAGCTGCCGTCCACGAAGCGCCCCCCCACGCCACCCCCCCCCATCAGCTGCAGCTGGTGAGACGAGCAGCAGCAGACCTTCATCTCTGTGGCACCTTCAGGAGGCTTCTGCAGCAATTAGAGCCGATGAGGTGTTCCTTGTCTACTGGGACGCTGCACGCTCCGAGCCGAGCGGTCCTCCTGATGCACGTGGAGGTCTTCGCCCCCCACCCACCCTTGATAGGAGCGTTGGTCGGTCTGTTGGTCGGGGGGTCGTGTCTCTGGGTCAAAGGCGCTCCGTGTCCTCGGCTCAGGTCCCACTCCCATCTGTGATCCAGCAGCTCGGTCTGACTCCACCCCTCTCTGTGTTCCAGGGTTAGCGAGCCACACCCCTGACCTCCGACCCCAGGTCCCAGCACCACGCTCCACCATGCATCTCTGGGGCGCTGGGGCGCCGCCACGGGGGCTCCAGACGCGCTAGCCGCCGCCAGGGCTCACCCGATGGCCTCCCGGCGTTCCCAAGCCTCTGCTCGCTCCGTGCTCAGCGCGCCGTCGGCCCGTCGCTGCAATGAAGACCGCCAGCCGTGCCCCGCCCCGCAGCGCCCCCCCGCTGGTCCAGATGAGGCACTACTCGCCGGGGGTGTACCCCTTCCTGTTCCCGTCCATCATCAGCTCCCTGCCACAGCTGCCCCCGCCCTCGCCGCAGAGGCTGCAGCTCCCGCAGCCGTCCAGCAGCGGCAGCACGCCGTCGCCCGCGGGTGAGTACGGACGGACGGACGGACGGCTCCCCTGACGATCACCACCGGTGTTAGCGCATCCCCGCTGGCCCCGCCCTCGCGGTTGTTCACTCGCTGTGGTGGGTGCTTCTCACCTCCGTGGTTGATTGTGCTCTCCGTGGGGGGGGCCCAGAGGGGTCAGAGCCGCGGGCCCCCCAGCGAGGGAACCGTCACAAGGGTTAAAGACCAGGAGACTCATGGAGGCAGCAGCGGCGTTCCTCCTTTGATCCGCCTCTCTCCAGGACTGGAGCTGCTGCTGCTGCGTGGTGTGAGCGAGCGGTCTCAGCCCACAGATGCTGCTGATGACGGGGGGGCCGGGGGGGAGGGGGGTCTCACCTCTGTGACTGGGGCAGAACAGAGTTTACACATGAAGTATGCAGCCTTACCCCCCCAACACAACGGTGACAGGGAGAGGCAGATGAAAGGGCCCAGGCGCGTCTCCTTGCTTGATCGCTGCGGCGCTCTCCGGATTATTCACAACATTAGAGACAAAAGCGGCGGCGGCGCCGTCTGATCCAGATGTGCGCCAACACATCTGAACTCTGAGCGTCAGGAACCAAACAACAGATGAAAGCAGAACAAAGGTAATGAGCGTCGCTGCTCGCGCACGTTTGTGGATTCACACGGACGATCCCGACCGCGCCGGCGTTCCCGGGGGGGCACGTTCAAACACTGACGGTTGTTGGGTCAGCGGTCCGGATGCCCCCCGCCCCGTCTGCCTCCGCCGGGGATCCGCGACTGAGAACGAACTGTGCTGCAAACATCAGACATCTCCTGGGAGCAGTGGGGAGCAGTAAACATCAGTGGGGAGACAAAGCCCACGCTGTCATCATCACCGCGCTAACTGGATCTGATATTCAGCACGCAAATATTTCCATAAAAGATAAGAGTCTGTTTGAAGATCTCTCCAGCAGCTCCCCGGGTCAAACTTCTGTTGTTCTTCAGAGCACAACTATTCATTTAATTCCCTTTAAAATTATAATCCACACGACAGGGAGGGAGGGAGAAAGGGATGGAATCAGAAAACTTTTAATAATTTAAACAATTTCAACGTTCAAAGTTTGTCAAATCAAAGATGTTCTATAGCGACAGGAGCATCGTGTCGATATGCCATTGAACCCAATTTTATGTCTTATTATAAGAGAAATTATGACTTTACAATTAATTTGATTTTGAATGATAAAACCAGCTGGTTTGCTATTACTGCTAAATTTTAGGAGAATAATAATCCATAGTTAAGAGCACAATAGACAAGAGAACATGCTTTGAGCCAGGTTCTTCATTAACTTCCTCCTGTGGATGTTTCACAGTAAAAGTCTGCCAGAAGATGCAGAAGCAGCTCTAGATGTTTAATGTGAAGTTCAACATTTGTTGATTTTCACTGTTTAATCTAACACGTAGGATCATTAAAACCATCATAAATAAAATAAGAATCACCCCTAAGATTATTTTTTTTTACTCCGGAGTGCTTCGAACATTCAGACATGAAAGTGGAATAAAAGGAGAACAGCTGAGACTCGAGTCGAGCAACACGATTAAAATTCATCATTATTTCTAATTTTGCTGATTTTAATTTCTGAAAGCTGTTTTTGTCCTCAAAAACCCGGCAAATGCCGGTTCAGCATCTACCTGTCGTCAGCTCAAGGTGTTCCTGGTGTCTTCTTACATCACCCTCAGAACTTGAGTGTTGTTGTTTTGGAAGCGTCTGGAGGTATTTGGGTCACATGTGGTTCCTCAAGTATGAACAATGCACTTGTCTCATGACACCATGTTCTAACCCTCTGGATTGGGTCTCAAGTGTCTGGCAAACACACGGCGCTCGCTCGCCAGCCGCCCCGCCAAGACGAGGCGAGGGGACGAGGACACCCCCACGGTTCCCCGAGGTTCTGCTTCAACAGGCTCCAGAGCTCCAGCAGACCGAATGAGAGGCGGCGTGTCTTCATTCAGCCTGGGCCAGAAACGAGAACAATGAAGGGGGAAAAGAGAGGGATGAAGAGGAGCGGGACGAAGAGGAGCGGGATGAAGAGGAGCGGGATGAAGAGGAGAGGGATGAAGAAGAAGAGCGGGATGAAGAAGAAGAACGGGATGAAGAGGAGCGGGATGAAGAGGAGAAGGATGAAGAGGAGCAGGATGAAGAGGAGAGGGATGAAGAAGAAGAGTGGGATGAAGAAGAAGAGCGGGATGAAGAGGAGAGGGATGAAGAGGAGCGGGATGAAGAAGAGAGGGATGAAGAAGAAGAGCGGGATGAAGAAGACAGGGATGAAGAAGAAGAGCGGGATGAAGAAGAAGAGCGGGACGAAGAGGAGAGGGATGAAGAAGAAGAGCGGGATGAAGAGGAGCGGGATGAAGAAGAAGAGCGGGAGGAAGAGGAGTAGGATGAAGAGCAGTGGGGTGAAGAAGAAGAGCGGGATGAAGAGGAGCGGGATGAAGAGGAGAGGGATGAAGAAGAAGAGCGGGATGAAGAGGAGCGGGATGAAGAGGAGAGGGATGAAGAAGAAGAGCGGGATGAAGAGGAGTGGGATGAAGAGGAGAGGGATGAAGAGGAGAGGGATGAAGAGGAGTGGGATGAAGAGGAGTGGGATGAAGAGGAGCAGGATGAAGAAGAAGAGCGGGATGAAGAGGAGAGGGATGAAGAAGAAGAGCGGGATGAAGAGGAGCGGGATGAAGAGGAGCAGGATGAAGAGGAGCAGGATGAAGAGGAGCAGGATGAAGAGGAGTGGGATGAAGAAGAGTGGGATGAAGAAGAAGAAGAGGAGCAGGATGAAGAGGAGCGGGATGAAGAGGAGCAGGATGAAGAGGAGCAGGATGAAGAGGAGCAGGATGAAGAGGAGCAGTCGTGGACAATGAGGAGCGTCTGAGCAGCAGGTTGAGTGATGAAGAGGCTCCTCCGTTGTTTTACCCCCGCTGTTCCAGCCTGTGCCTGCCCTCCCTCCTACAGTTCAACCATAGTTCACCCCCCCCGCCCCCCGCCCCCCGCACTGGGACCTGTGCACATTGCTGCACATTCCTCGCCGACTGTTTACGGCGGCGGTGGGCGTGGCTCAGGTTTGGAGAGGTGGCGGCCTCACGCTGTGATCAGACGGGCTGCGGGGTTGGTTTACGCCCCCCCTATAAGAGAGACCCCAGACATCTGGCACACATCTGGAGCTGTTTAATGAGCGGCCTGGCCTGCCTGGGTCATTACTGCGAGCGCAGCGCCGTCAGGAGACTCCGGCTGCCTGGCGAGAGCGAGCGAAGCCGCCGCCTCCGCCAGAGCGAGCCCCCGCCAGGAGCTGCGAGGGAGCGTTTAGACGCTGCGCCGCGTAATCGGCGAAGGCGAGAACGGGCCGTTTGCCCCCCCAAGCAATAAGAGCGCGCCCTTGATTACAGACGCGCCCGCCGCTGTGACAACCAGCTCCTCTGATTGGCTGGTTCCCCCGCCCGGTGGAACACGCGTGGCGTAGACGCCCTGAGGTGCTTCCAGCATTGGTGTCTGCCCCCCCCCCCCCCCGTCGCCATGGTGCCCTCCTGGCTCGGCGCCCTCAGAACCCGACCTCGGGCCCGTCGGCCCTCCTGGGCCCGTCAACGCGCTTCCTCTCTCAGAGGGACACGCGGCGTGGTCTCCGCGGCAACGGCCCGTCACCCACGAAGGCGTTCTCTCTTGTGCGTTGATTCAACACGCGTCTTCGGGGGACTCGAAGCGTCTTCTCGGCTGAGCCGGCCTCCTCGCCCCCGCCCCCGAGGAGACGAGGCGACGAAGGCGGCGCTCTCAGACCCCCGCAGCACAAAGCAGCCGCGCAGCGTCGCATTGTTGCCGCGGCCCGCTTCAAGCGCCGCCGCTCCAGCGGAGGTGGGTGGAGGAGGGGCTCTGAAGCCACGCGTGGGGGGGGGGTCGATCTGAGGAAGGGGCGTGGGGGGAGGGGGAAATGAGCTGGAGATGTGGGAGTCAAAGTGGGCCAGCAAGAACTTTCCCTGGGAAGAGCTGGAGGTGTGGGGCTCGCACAGAGGATCACAGGAAGTTGCTCCCGCTGCTGCTTTTACATTTAAGAGCCTTAAACATCCGTGCAGATGGAGGCCGAGCAGCAGAGCCCAGGTTTCACGCTCCGTTTCTGTACTGGGAAGACTGGTGGAGGCACCGGTGGCGTCCCTAAGCCGACCACAAAGGGGCTCTTTAAAGTGGGTCCGAGAACGCGAAGCTGCAGTTATGAGGGTCTGTGCGCACAGATAAGCTGCACATGTGGCGGCCCGTGAGCTCCAACACACACACTCACACACACACACACACACACACACACACACACACACACACACACACACTCACACTCACACACACACACACTCACTCACACACACACACACACACTCACACACACACACACACACACACACACACACACACACTCACACACACACACACTCATGACTGTAACGCCGTCCCCCTCAGCCGAGCTGACTCTGACACATCTGTATTATTTATGATTCCCGTAAACGCCACCGCGTCCTGTATGCCAGCGAGCGGTGTGGATGGCGTTGGCGTTGACCCCGGTGATGGCGCAGATGTTTCCTAAACGGCCACTGACCTCGAACCCGACTGATGACGCCAGCGCTGCTGCTGACGGGCGAGCGTGGCCTCGACCTCCGCTCGCCTACCTCACAGTGAGGCGCACCCAGGTAGCGTCTGTAAATGTGGGAGGGGCCAGGCCCTGCTCCACCGTCTGGTCACAACATGGCTCCTAACCCATCAGTTACCCCCCCTGCACACACACACACACACACACACACACCTCCTCATGTTTATTAGCTCTGGGATCCAGGCCTCCAAAACCACACACACACGCACACAGACACACACACACATGCACACACACACGCACACAGACACACACGCGCACACACGCATGCACACACACATGCACACGCACACAGACACACACGTGCACACACACACACACACACACACACACACACACCCCAGGAACAGATCCCCATAATCGAGTGAGTCTGTCTGGGGGGAAGTCGAGCAGACCGGAGCTCAGGACAAAAGCGTGTTTACGTGTGCAGCCTGTTCCCGCTCACAAACGCCGTCTGTTTGTGCCGATGGAGGAGGCGGGCTTTGAACGCCGCTAAGCCGCGCACCCCTGGGTCCGGCGGCGGCCCCGCGGAACTCCACGGACTGATTAACAACCGCTGGATGTGTCGGGGGGGGGGGGGACAAAAGAGGCAGAACAAACAGCCTCAGCAAAGACGCACCAAACCGCCGCTTCGCCGGGTCGTGTTCAGGAGAAAACGCCAGAAGTCTTCGGACGTGGGGGTCGTTAGCGGAGACACGCCAACCACCACTCAGTCGTTCGTTAATGCTGAAGTGACAGGCTGAAACCTCAGGCCAGGCCCCGCCTCCCAGCGGGGGGGGGGGCGTTGCACCGGTTCGGCGTTCCACTGGAATCGATGGGAGGCGCAGCAGTCGTAGGTTAAAGCACAATAATGTTGATGGGAGCTCTTCTGGGGGGGGCTGGGGGGGGGTGGTTCAGGTCCCTCAGGGAAGCCTTCTGCATTTCTGTCCTCTGGGTGACCCCCCCTCTGGGGCTGCGGGGAACCTGTCAGCACCAGGTTCTGCTGCATCAGACCAGTCCAGGAGGCTTCAGGAGCCCCAGAGACCTCCACATGAGGGGAGCGCTCCCCCCAAGAGGAGCCCCAGAGACCTCCACATGAGGGGAGCGCTCACCCCAAGAGGAGCCCCAGAGACCTCCACCTGAGGGGAGCGCTCACCCCAAGAGGAGCCCCAGAGACCTCCACATGAGGGGAGCGCTGACCCCAAGAGGAGCCCCAGAGACCTCCACATGAGGGGAGCGCTCACCCCAAGAGGAGCCCCAGAGACCTCCACATGAGGGGAGCGCTGACCCCAAGAGGAGCCCCAGAGACCTCCACCTGAGGGGAGCGCTGACCCCAAGAGGAGCCCCAGAGACCTCCACATGAGGGGAGCGCTCACCCCAAGAGGAGCCCCAGAGACCTCCACCTGAGGGGAGCGCTGACCCCAAGAGGAGCCCCAGAGACCTCCACATGAGGGGAGCGCTCACCCCAAGAGGAGCCCCAGAGACCTCCACCTGAGGGGAGCGCTGACCCCAAGAGGAGCCCCAGAGACCTCCACATGAGGGGGAGCGCTGACCCCAAGAGGAGCCCCAGAGACCTCCACCTGAGGGGAGCGCTGACCCCAAGAGGAGCCCCAGAGACCTCCACCTGAGGGGAGCGCTGACCCCAAGAGGAGCCCCAGAGACCTCCACCTGAGGGGAGCGCTCACCCCAAGAGGAGCCCCAGAGACCTCCACATGAGGGAAGCGCTCCCCCCAAGAGGAGCCCCAGAGACCTCCACATGAGGGGAGCGCTGACCCCAAGAGGAGCCCCAGAGACCTCCACATGAGGGGAGCGCTCACCCCAAGAGGAGCCCCAGAGACCTCCACAAGAGGGAGTCCCACCTCTGTCCGCGTTTCGCTGCTCTTTCCTGCTGCAGGTTCCTGACGGGGGGTTCAGACGAGGCTCTGGGAGCGCTCCGGGCTCAGGGGTCCTCGGCCCGGTGCCCAAACCCGCTGGATCGGGGCGGAGGTTTGGTGTCGGCGCTCAGTTGCCAACAAACCTGCGTCGCTGCTCCGGAGACGAGAGCAGGAGAGGAGGAAGCTATCGATTTTTCCGGCCCCGCGCTGCCCAGATTAAGAAATGCCAATACGAGGACTCCAGCTGGGTCACCTCCGGTTCACTTGTCATTTTCTATAATTCTGACAGAACCAAGATGGGCTGATGTGGTTAGGCTTCCTGCGCCGCCCTCGGCCTCGCTCATCCAATTATCCCTCCGCGTCTGCCGCTCCGAGCAGCCTGAAGTATTTCCAACACTTAACGGGGGCACCGCTTATCTACTGAGTCCTGGGGGGGGGCGTCAGGTGGGGGGGGTCGTCAGGTGGGGGGACGCACGCTGGCGTCTGTCCCAACCACGTCCGCGATGACCGTCGATGGGGTAGTGTGGAGGGAGAGATTAGGCAACTTTGTGCGTTAATCCCTGTGAAGTCGGGGCCCCGGGGGCGGGGGGGGGGGGCGGCACCGCCTCTCTGATCTGACATCCGGGGCTCACCGCCGGAATGCCCGGTAATCCCTCCCAGAGCTGATGGGCAGCTCGCCTCGCCGCCAACCCCTCCGAAGCCGGGGAGCGGCTTCAGGGGGGTCAGAGAAGCGAGGGGGTGCTAACGACCCCCCCGCCTCCACGCTGCCGTGGTTATCTGATGTAACGCCGCGGTAACGGCAGCCTTCTCACCGTCCGTTGATCAGGCTGCAGCGGTCTGACCTTTAATGGCTGCGCCCGCGTACAGATGTTAGGAGCACACCTCTGTGCACGTCTGTACACGTCTGTGCACGTCTGTGCACGTCTGTGCACGTCTGTGCACGTCTGCCTCCCCCCTTTATTGTGATGGCGAGATGAGGCGCGCGTCTCCTCCATCCCTGGGAACATCTTGTTGATCTTCTTGTTTGTGAAAAGTTTAGAGGAACTGAATGTTTGATCATGTGACTCAGGATCTCTGTGGTATAATAACAGACGCTCATTAGTCAACATCCAATAAGCAGCTTCTGCAAACATTATGTATACGGAGAGAACACTCCTACGCACACATGCATATGCATGCCCCCCCCCCCACACACACACACACACACACACAGGCAGGCTTGAATGGAGATGATCCATCAGCTGAGACAGAAGACGGAAAGATCAACAATGGCGCGGGTCACATAAAGACACTTAGACAGAAGTGTAATTACGGCGCGTGCATCGACCCACAGCTCCAGCGGGGGACTCGTTTCTGAGGCTGCTCGGGCTGTTTGGGCTAAATGAGCTCACTTTATTGCCTCCTAGTTTGTAATGGGTCTCCGCGCCGTACCTCTGACCGGCGCTACATGTCTTTAACCAATCGCAGCGCTCGCTCCGTGTTTATTAGCCGTGGTTACGGCGTTCTCCTGACTCGCTGCCACGAGCAGCGGCGGAACGGCGGAGCCCCCTTTAAACAGGCCTGACTTCACGTCTCAGCGTCTGCCTCCTTAATCCTGTTACATCACTGACCCGTCTCACGCTGCCCCGGCCTCCCAACATCAGTTTAGAGCAGCAAATACTTATGAGCTCCCCTTTGTGGAACATTCCCAGGAAATGTCATCTTTTTCCAGCTTTATTCTGCTGACAGAAGCTCAGCTTGGACCCAAACGAAGGGTCCAGCCCAGATTATGACCCCGAGTGTGTTCATGTTTCTTCTGGTTCTGCTTCCGTGTGACCGGACCAGAACCTGACCTGCTCTTGTGTCACATGAACTCCACAGACATCCACATCCGTCGTTACGTGTGCATCAAACATGAAGTCATCATCACTTGATTCCAACAGAGTGATCCACGCCCCGCCATGCCTGCCGCTGGTTCAGAACCCCGCACCTGCAGATGTTTGCTGGGCCCACAGCTGGATTCCCATCAGCCCGTCATGTGACCCAGATGAGACCAGGATAGGATTCTGTGATTCCGTGTGGAAGCTGAGGGAAATTAGCTGTCGCAGCGCCGGCCTCGCGGAACAATCAGTTGTTCCGTGTTTGGTCACGGCCGGGTGAGCCCCGGCGAGGCCGAGCGCGGCTGATCCTGATGGACGGCTTCATTATCGCCTTCTAATTACAGCTGGATATTCAGGTGTATTCATTACCTGAGCTGAGTGTGCACGGGTGTGCACGTGAGCCCAGGGGGCTACTGTTACACTGGCCTGACTGCAGGGGGTCAGTGTGTGTGTGTGTGTGTGTGTGTGTGTGTGTGTGTGTGTGTGTGTGTGTGGGGGCTCCTGTTTCAGCCCTGCTGCAGGCTCTCTACAATATTGATGAGCTCTTTGAGGATGGCTGCTCCGCGCGGCCCTCAGACGTCTTTTCTCCGCTAACGTGCTCCTCCTCTAAACTTCCTTCCTCGTGTCCATCGTGTAACTGCTCCGCTCCTCCGCCGCGCTTCCCCGAAGCCTTCGCCTTCGCTACATGTGCTGACAGGATGGTCCACCTGTGGAGCTCCAGTTTTTCCACGTCTGTGGCCGGTGGAGTCCCAGACGGTCTCCTCCTGATCACAGACCTGTTGGAGGCTCCAGCCTGGTGGTTGAGTGACTCAGGTGCCGTCACACACAAAGGTGACCCAAAGGGCTGCAGGAGGCACCAGCGGGCCGCTCCAGCCTCCCTGACCTTTGACACGTTGGTCGTTCTGGGTTGATAGAGGCTGAGCCGCGCCGCGCCAGGCGAAGGACCACAGGCGGCGTGCGCGTTGCGAGGAGGATGAATGTTTAATGAGGCGGCCGACGGGTTAATGTGCTCCTCTCAGAGCCAGCGCGGGTTTGGCTTTCACTCTCGCTGTTGTGCGCTCGCTTTGCAGGATCGCGCGTAAGACCGAAGAGGCGACGCGAGAGACTGAAGCCGAGTGGCGGAGTCCCTCAGGGGTCCCTTCCTGGACCGCCGTTCTCTCCCCGCGTCAGTAACAGTAACGTTGGCCTCGGCAACGCCACGTCAGTGTTTGAAGCTGAAGGATGAGGTCACGGCCCACAGGATCAAAAAACACTTCATCAACGAACCCAGAAGAAGAGACTCCAGATCTTTCTCTGTGTTCAGCTCTGATCTCATTCTGGTCCATTTAACTTCACTCGTTTCTTTTTAATCTGATCACAGTTTTCATTAAATCAGAAATAACCTTTCTAGAGAATCTGCAACATTCCTGGCTGAAAAGAATTTTATTTTAAAAGTTGCAGGCCTCAGCCGGGCTGCTCGCGCTGTTTTTTCCATCCTGGACTCTCCTGTGTGATATTTTCCACCCGTCTTTTCTTCGGTCTGATACAGCCGATGAACTCCGGTTTAGAAGCTCAGGAGAGTGTTGTCATGACTATCAAACCGGATCCTGCAAAAACAATATTCTGGTCTCGTCTTTCAACACTGCTGCATTCAAATGGAATAAAACCTCAAAGAGGAAAAAAGCTGTTGGAGGAAGAACAGAAGAAAAATCCTCCACCACTCCTGCATCCGCAAAAAATGTGCTGAATGAAAAGAAGCTGGAGAAAAGTTCTGGAATGTTGAAGGAGAAGGAATACTTCCAAATCTCCATTCATGATAGCCTTAACCAGTGTCACCAGTGTTTCATTTCCCAGTATGCCCACTAACCTCCCTGGGCCGGGTTCACCTTGTCCTGGTCCTGGTTCTGGTTCTTCTGCGGGTGGCGGCGCGCTCCTTCGTGGAGGTTTCATGTTTAAATGTGTTTATGACACAGCCTCAGCTGAGTCCAAACCCAGTAAAAATGTCAGTGGCCCCATTGTTCCCATTGTGGGACAATCGCACAGGAAGTTCCACACACGCCAAAATAAAGTTTTAGCGTTCACGCCGACGCTTAAAAAAAACACAAACTGAAGAGTGACAAATAAATGTCCTCTTCACTGTGATGAGATGACTTTGATCAGAGCGGCAAACTCGTTTTAAGCTGATTTTTCTGAAGGAATGCGTCATTTGTTGCGTAAAAACTGCGCAGCTCGACATCCAGAACCGAAAAAAAACGTTCTGCTATCAGATCTGGAAACATTTCTGGAAGAGATTAGGTGCTAAAGGGAGAGAAAGGGAGAGAAATGCGATCTTTTTCTTATTTTCCGCCCTGCGTTTCTCCTCTCCGCCTCGTCCTGCGCTGCGGAGCCGCAGTGATGTCAGCGCGCCTGGGTCATTTGAAGGTCAGCAGCCTCGGAAGGTTCACGCAAAGTTCACCCGCATATATTAGGCAATTCAATCTTTCATTCTCTCTGGCAAAACTAGTTGGAAATGAGCTGCACGGGGGGACGGAGGAGCCGCTCGTCATCCGAGAGGAAGAGCGTGAGCTTTTAAGCGCCGTCCGCGTCCTTTTGGCTTAAAACAACAGAACGGCTCTCCGCGTCAGACGCGCTCCGTGAGGCTCACGCTCCGGACACAATCCGCGGAAACGGGATCGGATTTGTGCTTCTGCGGTGGAGGAGTCCCGTCCGGGCGTCTGCAGCCGCTCCGGCTCCGCGCAGATGGCGGACGGGCTCTCGGACGAGCTCTTAAAGCCTGTGCGTCCCAAATAATTCCCGATCCCGGAGCGGGACGAAGCGGAGGAGCCGGGGCTGCGGAGCCAAGAAGAAAAAGGAGAAGAGGAGGAGGAGGAGGAGGGGGAGGAGGAGGGGGAGTAAACAGAGTTTTGATGGAGTTGTGTGCGCTTATGCCGGCGGTTTTTTTCTCCGTAACGCACACGAGCGGCTGAGCGAGGCGCCGTCACCATGTTCGACTGCATGGACGTGCTGGCCGTGAGTCCCGGGCAGATGCTGGATTTCTACACGTCCAGCCCGTCCTCCTGCATGCTGCAGGAGAAGGCTCTCAAAGCCTGCATCAGCGGACTGGCGCACCGAGAGTGGCAGCACCGCCGGAGCGCATACTGTAGGTCCAACTTCACACGGCTTCTTCTTCTTTGTTTGTTGTTGTTGTTGTTGTTGTTTGTTGTTGTTGTTGTTGGTTGCCTCGGCTGAGACGACCCAACAACTTTGGGAGCCCGTGTCTGCTGACATGTGGCGATAGGAGGCGTTTCGGAGAGCACATTTTGCGCTGACGCTGATAAATGGTGCTGCTGCCGGCTCCGGAGGGGCCCGGCGTGTTTGGGACGGGAGCGCGGACTCTTCCCCCAAACGTCACATTTCACCTCCGGCGCGCAGCCTCGGAGCTGCCGTGTGACCCCCGAGCCGAGCGGCCGCTCCGCCCCCGGGTTCGAGGATGGAGCCGCAGACGCGTCCCGAGCGCGCAGTGAAAGGAAAGAGTGATCCGGCAATAAAATAGAGCCGATCAGATCAATCAATACATCAGATCAATCAATAGATCAGATCAATCAATAGATCAGATCAATCAATAGATCGGATCAATCAATACCTGGAGGCGCTGCTGGTTCCCCTGAGCAGCCTCGCTCAAGGGCAGCCCAGCCGAACTACCTTTAGTATTTCTTTTACTATTTTGTTCGTTCAAGTGTCGGTAAATGAACTTTAACGCGTCTGTAGCCGCGCAGACCCCAGCGGGGGGGGGGGGGGCTCGGGTCTGCCCAGCAACCTCAACAACCATCAAAGGGTCGTTTTACAAATGGGGCACATTTATGATTTCACGCTGATTGTGGGTTTTTTTAGGTGCAGTTATTTAAAATTAAATGTATTTCCTGGTGCTGCTCGGACGTTCGGAGGGAGCCCGGTATTTACTAAGAAAAAAATATTTTAAAATTATTATTTTATATTTTAAGAAGCATAAAAAATTGAGTTTCAAATCTTAAGCATCAAATATAAGATTTTTAAGTTATGTGGTAATTACTTGTAAACATTAAATGTAATGTAAGAAACACAAATATTTGTGTTCTCAACAGTCACTGACGTTGTTCTACATTTATTTCTACAAATTTTACAACTTTGTCACTCTTTAAAATCTCAGTTTAATTTATTTATTACCAATCTCTGAATGTGCGTGTTTTATCGCATTGATTCTGACACAAATAACCTTTATTTTAGTGAAAAGCTTAGAATTAGATTATATTTGCTGATCAGTTTGTTAAGGCGCTCGTGTGTTTTGGACAGGGCCGTGCACAAGATTTTCCAGAGGTCAGCCCCCCCCACCCCACTAAAATAATCCACTCAATTAGTTCCTCAGCATAAATGTTTAATCTAAACAGACTGAAAAATGCAGCGATGCCTGAATGAATTCTGAAAATGCAGCAGCAGGATTTTATTTTATTTAACGCCATGTTTGTGCTGTAAAAAAGAAAAGACCAAAGCAGCTGGTGAGCGTCCAGCGTCTTTAAACATCCCCTTGATGTTGCTTCGATGAATCCTCTCAGCTGTCGGGCCGCCGCCGCCGCCCTTCCTCGTCGTTCAAATAAAGCCTCGCTTTGAAAAGCCTCTCGCGGGGTCACCGGGATGCTGCTTTCTTCATTTATTTGTTGGGGATAATGCAAACCTCCTGGGTGCTAATTATCCACATTGACAACAGGCCCCCCATTAAAGCGCTTCCCCTTCCACTTTAGACCTTAATTAAGGATGATCAAGGGCTTCTTTACGCTGATAAAAACGCGCCTTCCCACCTGATCACAACAGCGTTTAAAGAGAATCAGACCACTGGGTGGCTGTCCATGGCCGCCGCCGCCGCCGTCCCCACCCTCGGCGGCGTGACGTGTGGCACGTGTGAGAGGGGCTAATTGGGCCCTTTGTCTTGAAGGCCGAAGCACTTGTGATACGGACGTGATAGGCCACCAGCACGGCGTGTGGGGACAGCAGGGGCACGGCGAGGACGGGGTCAGGGGCCCCGGGGCCCCCCCGCACGCTCTACTCACACGCTGGCCTCGCTCGAGTGTCTGTCAGCGCGCTGGCGGGGTTTTGGTGATGAACGCGCCAGCTTTGTCCGGTTGTCCCTGACTTAAAAAGGAAAGGAAGCAGATGCGTGGCTGCAGCAGACCCCGGGTCCTGAGGGTCCTGAAGGTCCTGAGGGTCCGAGGCGCTGCGGTTCTGGTCTCAGCCGGGTTCTGGTGGTTCCGTCTGAGGTCCACATAGAGCCAGCCTCGGCGAGGCACCAGAAAACTGTCCTTCGCCGTGGTTATGTTCTTCTGCAGGAATCGCGACCTTCGTGTCTCGCGCGCCTGCAGGTTCGCGGCCACTAGGTGGCGCGTGTGTGTTGGGGGCGTGGCTTTGATTGAGAAACGTTTAATCCAGAAGGTTGTTCTTTATGATCGTGGAACCTTCAAATAATCTCAGATACTCGGTTAGGCTGAGTGGAATTAGAAGGATTAGTGTGCATATTTACATCATATTCACCTTATTAGGTTTCATACTTCTGGGCAATTCTCAAATTGTATGTAGAACATTGGAATTTTAAAATTCACTTAAAAAAATCACATAATAAATTATGCAATTAAATTAATATATAGTAAAATTTTATTTTTCTAGAAACTATAGAGAACTTTTATTAAATGTGCATATTTACATGAGTAAAAGTGATATTTTACTATTATTGGACAGATGGACCGTCCTCTGTGTGAGCCATAAACAACTTAAACATTAACACAGACAACGTTTTATCTGTTAAACGTGGTATTTAAGGTATTTATTAGTGCATTAAAATGATAAACAAGGGGATTTGAGCTCCACTTAATTCTTTAAGAGATAAAAGCTAGAGAGCAGGCCTCCTCATTTCCTGGAGTTTGCTCCAGGTTTGTGTTGTGGAGACAGAAACCCGACCCCAGCCGGAGCAGGGGTCTGAGACTCCGCCCCTCTGAGGTTGTGTCTGGCGTCATGGCGTGCACGCGGACGCGTTCGGGTCCGGTCCAGAACCGCTCCGAGCAGCGGTCAGACCTCAGTCAGGGCCTGTTATTTCCACCAGTGTTACCCCGACACAGCCATGCTTCATTTCAAGTTCCGTTTCCCTCCGCCTCCGTCCGTCCGTCCGTCCGTCCGTCTTCCTCCCCGCCACGTAATGAAGCCGGCGGGATGATTTCCTGCAGACCCAGAACACCTCATTTCTCTCCGTCCGCCTCTACGCTCTTTGTTTGTGCGATCGTTGTTGGAGGAACCTTTGAAGGGGACCGTCCACATCCACGCTGCTTCCTGTCAACCTGTTGTTTGACCTCGGCTCTGTTGTCATCCCGGAGGTCACCACGAGGTCACGGGGGGGGTAGTCACATGACAACCTGGGATTCCCTGAACCCAAACCAGCTGAGCTGTAAATGATTTTTAGCGTTCTCTTTGGGGCCATTACTCTTCTGTAGAGCGGGCCGTTCTTTCTGTCCCGGACTGAAAGCGGACCTTCCTCTCCACCTGACAGGAGGTCAAGCGCTGCCTCGTCCAGCTCCACCTCTGGAGCTTCTGGAGCGACCGCAGCGCTGCGTCTCGCCGGTGGACTCTGGGTGAACTCTGACCGTTTCCTCTGGCGGGGCCGGCTGTACGTGAGCCGTGCAGGAAAAACACTCCCAGACTGGCTGGAGCAGGAGGAGGCGGACTCGCTTCCCTTTCATCCCTCCAGGATTCGCCCGCCAACAGACGCAAACTCGCAAATAAACGTTGACGCCTTGATTGACTCATTCCGGGTATCGTGCCAGAGGCCTCGGGGCGATCAGCGTTGTCTACAGATATCGACGACGTCAGTCCGGAACCCTGCGGGACTTCTCAGATTCCATCTGTTGTGAGAATCTGGACTTCTTTCACGTTAGCAGCCACGGCTAAGGGAAGCTAAGGGAAACTAGTGGTTGTACTTGTTTGAAGAGCTTTATTTAGAGGGCTGGACTTTGTTCAGAGGGCTCTTTAGTCAGCTCCTTCAGAGGACTTTCTGGGACAGCCCCCCAGCTGAGGTCTGTTTACTGGGCTGCAAACTTTAAAACGCTAAATTTGAGCTTGGCGTTTGCGCTGTGACCGGTCTCCAGCTGGGAGTGTGTGCTTTCCTGTTTGACCCCAGTGGCGGGTTCAGCCAGAGGCGAAGGCCTCGACCGCCACGCCACTTTTCCCCGCCTGCCCCAAAGCCGCGGCGCCGATCTGTCATCAGCCCTCCCGACGGAGCGAACACGCAGCCGCGGTGAGGCGAAGTTTAATCACGCAGAAAATGGAAAAAGGCTCGTCTGCACCTGAGAGGACACACACACACTCACACATTCACACACACACTAGGGATGTAATGAAGCCATGTTTGTAAGGTGGCCCCGGGCTGCTCCGCCCCCCACAGCGGTCTGAGTCTGGATGTGCTGCTGAGTTGTTGCGTTGCCTTGTGGCTCAGACGGCGTTTCCTGCGGGTCGGCGTCGGCGGTGCTGAGCGTTTTTGATGCAGCGGTGCTGCTATGAGAGCTCCTCACATCTGGCGACAGATGTGTCTCAGTTATTGGGGTTTATTTGATGTCCACTTAATCAATCAGCGTCCAACTTCACTCCGCTTTCGAACCTGTGTTTGACGTGAGCAGCAGGAAACGGGTGGGTGGAACCCCCCAGCCTGGTTTCACCTGGATGATGATGGTGGTCTTTGGTTGACCTCATATAGACCCCCCCACCCCACCTGGATGATGATGGTGGTCTTTGGTTGACCTCATATAGACCCCCCCACCCCACCTGGATGATGATGGTGGTCTTTGGTCGACCTCATATAGACCCCCCCACCCCACTGGGATGAGCTGTTGTCTCTCAGCAGCAGACAGAACTCTGGGTGTCAGTTCAGCAGCTCCACCAAAGAGTCTGGACAACTTTGAGTACTTGCTGCTGTCGCTGCTCCGTAGTGAGCCCCCCCTCAGATCCGTAGATTAAACCCTCTCCACCCCATCCTCCTCAGAGGTGTCCCTCGTCCCCGGGTGTGACGGCAGGTCTTCCTTCTCCGGCCCAGACCTGAGGATTCCACATGCAGACGCACCGAGAAGCGGAAAACAAAGCTGGAGTGAACGCAGCGGAAGATTAGATTAAAGCTCCAGGGAATTCCAGGCAGGGACGAGGGTCCAGTGATTAGGAGAGCGTGTCTCTTACATCAGTAATTGAGTTTATTCTGAAGTGCGGAAGAAAGTAATCGAATCAGCGGAGATCCTGCAGACACTGCTCTCCATTTTATCTGCAGGGAGGTCTACGTGCACGTGGCGAGCGGTGGCGTCCGTGCACGCTCTCACCTCAGGTATCGATTATTCCCCCTGACAGGAGCCAGCGGAGATCTTTGTCCAGATGATCAGATCTTACACCTGAAGGCACCTAAAGGCACGGGGCGGACCTGCTGGCGACTGCAGGTTGGGCTCACGTGCGCGTTTGGGTCGCGACCCCCTTCATCTCCTCTCCCCTGCTGTGTTTTTCTGGCAGCCATCGAGACCCAGAGCACCAGTTCTGAGGAGCTGGTCCCCAGCCCGCCATCGCCGCCGCCCCCTCCCAGAGTCTACAAGCCCTGCTTCGTCTGCCAGGACAAGTCCTCCGGGTACCACTATGGCGTCAGCGCCTGCGAGGGCTGCAAGGTAGGACCGCCGCCGGGTCCAGAGTCTGGTCCTGATCCCAATCCAGATCGTTTTCTCTGCTTTATTACCTTCATCACTCACAACAATGTGAACACATTTGGATGAAAGTGTACAATCGACCCACATAATGAACCTGCAAACCTCTGCTCTGCATGTGTGTGTGTGCGTGTGTGTGTGTGTCTGAAATCACCTGAATTTCATCCAATCAACTTCAAATAGAAATGAAACTTCAATGAGAGTTTCTTGGCTGTAGTTCCCTAAATTTTGAACCATTTTGAATGTGTGAATAAACAGACGCTCAGCAGTGCTGCAGCAGTGTTTCAGGAGGGTTGCAGGAGGGTTGCAGCAGTGCTGCAGCAGAGTTACTGCACTGTTGCCCCTGTTCTTACCTGTTCATCGTGAAGGGATGAAAACAGAATGAAACACAAACGTTATGTATTTCAGCTCAACAGACTGGGCTGGTGTCACGTTGTTTTTGTGTTGCGTTGTTGTTGTTGTGATGTGACAAAATCAGGCTGGAGCTGCAGCGAGTGCAGCCGGCTGAGATCTGAGTCTGTTTATGGTTTTCAGATGAAGCCTTTAAGTCACGACGGCAGCTCGTCTCCCTCCCAAACGTTCCACTTTTAGACATTCTTGCCAACATCTGCTCCGCCGGCGCATGTCTGGCCCGTCTCACTTACAGCAGCTGTTGCCAGGCAACCACTCTCACACCCTGCGTGCGCAGACACACTGTGTGTGTCAGAAACATTCCGGAGGCGAGGCTGTGACGAGGCTGCAAACTTTTAAAAGCGGCTGCGTTCGTCGAGCGGGGAGCTGAGGAGGCGGGAAGAGTTCGTCTTCCTGCTCGCTGCCTCTGGAATGTCAGGAATCCTTCGGAGTTACGGCCCGGGGGGAGGCGGCCGTCGGCTCCCCGGCTCCTCCTTGGGTCAGACGGAGTTCTGCTCCCGTGATGCTTCCGTATTAATATCAGCCTGATGGTAACTAGGTGCTGTGACCTTTGACCTGTGTGTGTGTGTGTGTGTGTGAGCGGTTTCATCCCGTCCGTCTGTCAGAGCTCAGACCTGTAAAACCAGTTCAGTTCACGCACAAGCGGGCCTGGTTCTGGTACCGTCCGGGCTGGAGCGGATTAAGCTGCGGATTAGAGGTTCTTCTGTCTCTGCCCATTGGACAGATGCAGCCATGCGTCTGTACAGCTGCAGGCCTTCAGCCAGCAGAAGAGCCTTTTACTGCTCAGTGAACGTGCCAATTAGAGCCCTGCGTGTGTGTGTGTGTGTGTGTGTGTGTGTGTGAGGGTGTGTGTGTGTGTGTGTGTGTGTGTGTGAGGGTGTGTGTGTGTGTGTGTGTGTGTGTGTGTGTGTGTGTGTGAGGGTGTGTGTGTCCACATGTAGAAATCAGGGTTCTGATACTGTGGGAGGAGTTCCAGTTAAAACCTTTGGAGGTTGTTGGTGCTGAATGGCGTCCAGGAAAAAGAAGTTGCATCTTTTTATCAAATAGAAGAATGAGATAAGTTGACCTCTGACCCCTGACCCTGAGCTGAGCCCTGCCTCTGTTGGATTAATTTGAGTTTGATTGGTTCATTAATGAGGGTGTCAGTAGAACAGGGGGGGTCCCAGTTTTGGTTTACTCCAGCAAATGTTGTTGTTGTTGTCATACATTTAGATGGGATTTATCTAGAGACACTTTATTAAAGGCCGGACCCTGACCCTGACCCTGACCCTGAGCCTGACACTGAGCCTGACCCCCAGCTGAGATCAAGGGTTTTGGGACGGTGCAGTTCAAAGCTGATTCCTTTCATCTGCAGCAGAAATGTGCGTGTGTCTTTCCGCCTCCTGACTTTGAGGCAACAGAAACTGGAATCTGGAGTATTTCCTGACACTTGAGGACGCTCCGTCCAGGACAACCCTGGGTGAGATCTTTCCTCCTGACGGCCCGTCTTCCCAGCCGGATGTTAAGCCAGCCTCAGGGGGGGTCACGGCGGCTCTGGCAGCCTGGGTGATTTGAATTGTTAAAGCAGACATATGGAGCTCCAGAAGCGCATGCATATGCAGCAGCTGACAGGTCCGTCAGCGTGGACCAAAGTCAAGAACGCCTTCCAAAGTCGAGTCACTTCCTGTCCGCTCAGGGACGTCCGCCTCGTCCCTCAAGGGGCATTTTCAAGGCACCTGGAGGAATCTTTAAGGTCCTGGAATGCAGATCCAGCCCTGAGGCTGGACACTCCCTCAGCGGGTGTTGGACCCCTCAGCTCCAGGGCTCAAATCCTCCTTTAGCAGCTACGTTCATCGTAAACATCGCAGAGGCCGCGTGATCCCGCCAGCACTCACATAAGCTCCCTGGAAGACGGGCAGCTTGAGTCTTGCATGCGCATTGCTGGCGCTGACAGCCCTTTACGTACCCAGACAAAAGTTGAAGCCCCCCCACACACACCCCTCCCCCCACGGCTCAGTTCTGGGCCGAGGCGTCGACAGTGCAGGATTAGTCTGATGGAACTGGTTTGACAAGCGGGGGACCATAACCTCTTGAATAAAACACAACTCAGCCAGCTCGCGGCAGTGACGGAACGATCTCCAGCGAGCTCGCGGCGGCGCTCAGCTGTCTCCGCCTCCAGGCTGACTTCGCCTCCAGGCTGACTCCGCCTCCAGGCTGCGGGAAAAGACTGACCCAGATCGGGCTGGGGTCGGAAATCAATCAGGGAACGATGAGGTTGTTGATCGTGGTTCAGGCGGTAAACGAGCCTGTCCGAGGCCGTTCCCAGCTGTCCCAACATCTGGACCAGGCAGGACCCCCAGACCTGGGCTAGCGCTGGGGCTTCAGGAGGGCTTCTCCGACGTTGGGCGGTCCCTCATCAGGACCATCGGCAGGAGGTCAAAGGGCCCAGTGTGGTTCGGGAGCAGCCTGGATCTTCTCCTGTTTGATTCGTTCCCTCCTCGGTCCCAATCATCTACCCGATGACGCGCTCCTCCTGGTCCCTTGATGAAGAGCCGGCTGGAGTTGACAGTT
Source organism: Lagocephalus sceleratus (assembly GCA_911728415.1). NCBI lineage: Eukaryota > Metazoa > Chordata > Actinopteri > Tetraodontiformes > Tetraodontidae > Lagocephalus > Lagocephalus sceleratus. Next base: position 946,566 of record CAJVRN010000229.1, on the reverse strand, counting down.
AAAGGGGGGGAGCAGAGAAAGGTCCATTCTGCAGCGGCGTTCTGCCTGTCAGCGCGATCTATACGGCCCCCCGGAGTTAACGCGCACACCATAATGTGATTTGTCAAAGTTGTTGAACATGAAAGGAGCCTGAGCGAAGGATCAGGCGGGGAGGCCGCACGGGCGTGAGACCACGGCGCAAACGTGCTGAAGGTCCCTGACCCGCTGCTCAGGTGTTCGGCGGGAGGCCCCGCCCACCCGCGGCACCCTCAACCGGTTGGGGGGGGGGGGGCCGGGGCAGCTGCTGTGGTGTGTGAGGGGGCCTCCAGAGCTTCTGATCGCCCCGGGGGCCCCTGCCAGGTCCGGGAGCCGAAAGACGAGCGCTGAATAGCGAGAGGGGGCCAGAAGAATGGACCTCAGTGGGACGTCTGTGGAGGACGGGCCGATCCCAAACCTCCTCCCTTGTCTTTTCTTCGCGTCCCGCTCGGTCTCCGGGTCTCTTGTCTCTCCAGCTATTCATGCTGGTTTGGGTGAGTCACACGGCTCCTCGCCCCCCCCCCCTCTTCCCTACTCTTTATGCCCTCTCCATCTGCCCCCCGTACTTACCTTTCAGACTTCCCCGTATCTCCTCCTCCATCAGGTTCTCGGATGGATGCAGATAAACTCTGATTGGGTTTCTCCGTGGAATGCTGGGGGGGTCTGAGAGTGTTCCCGCCTGTTTTCCTCTTTCCTGTCTCTCTGTTTTCACTTTATCTCTCCACATCTGCGACAGGAACAGCGCAGGTCTTTGTGCAGCCGGCCTGTCTTTTGTCCCGTTGTCCTCCTTTCCTCGTCGTCCCCGCTGTAGCTCAGGTGCCGGCTCTTCCTGAAGGAACGTTTGGAGAACCGCTGTCGCTTTTAAACCTTTTGATGACATCAAAGCGGCGTGAGGAGCTGATGGCTGTTTATCCAAGAGGCCTTGAAAGTCTTTGAAAGCCGTGACGCAGACGCAGGCCTCCACCTCCAGGAGGAAGAACGTTGATCTTGTTTATTAAAAATCTTGTTCCTGGGATCAGAAGGTTGAGGCACGGTGTTCCAGGGCTGTTTTAAGTGCTTGGGCGAACGGTTCTGAGGAAAAGATCAAAAGGTGATGAAGATCAGGTGAAGGTTGCAGGCTAAACGACCCAGAGGTGGAACCTTCAGGACCTGAACATGTGTTTGGCTTTGATGCTGACCTCTGACCTCACAGCGGTGGCTGCTTCTGCTTGCGGCCTGCTGCGAGACCAGTAGTCCCAGTGGTCCCAGTGCCCCCCCCCTGTGGGGCTCCAGTGTCCTCTCCACTTTCCACAGCAGTGATACGACGTCGACACGACTGATAGCGAAAGCTAATCCGCCTCCTCGCCATGGAAGGCCGCGGCGGGGTCGGGCTGGTGGGGGGAGCAGTGGGAGGGGGCAGAGAAAGAGGAGCAGCCCAGCTGGAGGTGAATAAATAATAGGCTGCACTTTCGTTTTTTAATCTGTAAATGAGAAGGCCGACACACGATCCCCCATTAATATAACATGACCGCGATCAACGATCCGCTGCCGTTTAACCGTTTAAGTGCAGCTTTCGGTCTGGGGGGAGTGGCCTTGTCTCCCAGGTGGCCGTGCTCGTGCCCCTTGATGCCCTGACATCAAAGCTCGATGTGGTCTCATCAACGGGCGAGCGCGGAGGGCACGAGGATAAACAAACGCTGTTTACGGATGATGTCATGTCACAGGTGATGCCCATCAGTAACAGACTGGACCAGTAAGAGGCTGGACCAGTGACAGACTGGACCAATAAGAGGCTGGACCAGTGACAGACTGGACCAGTAGCAGACTGGACCAGTAAGAGGCTGGACCAGTAAGAGGCTGGACCAGTGACAGACTGGACCAGTAACAGACTGGACCAGTAACAGTATGGACCAATAGGAGGCTGGACCAGTGACAGACTGGACCAGTAGCAGACTGGACCAGTAAGAGGCTGGACCAGTTATAGACTGGACCAATAACAGACTGGACCAGTAACAGACTGGACCAATAAGAGGCTGGACCAGTGACAGACTGGACCAGTAACAGACTGGACCAGTTATAGGCTGGACCAGTAACAGACTGGACCAGTAACAAACTGGACCAATAAGAGGCTGGACCAGTTATAGACTGGACCAGTAACAGACTGGACCAGTCTGAAGGTATCCTTTATTCATGATGGGTGGTCTGCTCCTTTAAGCAGCTGCAGTGCCGTCGTCTGCCGCTAGAGGTCGCTGTTCCCGAAGAGAGCGGATCGACTCAGCGAAGGTTTTCAGCTCAGGAAGTTATCGTGACGTGTTTGATGTAGATCAGCGGCGCGCCTTCATTCATCGACTGATACGGTGAACACGGTGACCAGGCTCTGCTCACTAGAGCTCACAAAACTGCAAATTCTGCTCAGGGAAACAACATGAAGCAGCTTCGGCTGCAGGAGACCCTACTGATTTATCACACACACACACACACACACACACACACACACACACACACACACACACACACACACACACACACACACACACACATAGAGTTTTCCAAGGCTAAGTGACCTGTATGCTCTCAGCTTTGAATGACATAAGTACCTGAGCAGCCTTGGGCTCTGCACCCAACCTGAACACTCTGATATGGCGGCTGATGGCGGCGCCGGCCGCCGCCACGGTCATCCGTCAGATGCTGCCCCGAACGCTCACGAACACTCTCGGCCCACATCAACCAGGATAAAAGCCTCTATTAGGAAAATGAATAATACCAACCGAGGGTAGGTGACCCCGAGCCCGCCACGTGCCGCCGAAGCCGTGGCGCGATTGGGCGCCTTCAGCGGGTGTCTGCGGTGGCGGGGGGGGCGGGGCCAGAGGTTGACGGATGCTGGAGGCTGAGGCAAGATGGGCTCCGGAGTCGGCCGTTTCAGGCCTGTGATCTAATCTGTTACCCATCATGCGTCCCGCTTCACTAATGAAAAGGCAAGGTCCCATCCGTCACAGGCCGCCGCGGCAAATGGAACTTTACCACCAACACACACACACACACACACACACACACACACACACATACAGGATGAAACTCTTGAGGCAAAAACGCCTGCAAACGTGTGCGCAGGGGCCCACATGATGTACGATGATTGCTACAGACCCCAGAGGAACTCCAAATTAATACTGAGACGCGCTCGCCTCGTCTGGGTCGGTCCAGGCGGACGCGCCGTCCCACGTCACGTGATCGGAGGAGATTCAAAACGTGGCATCAGTGATTATGTCGCCTCGTTAGCAGCAGTGGACGTTGGGTGTCCAGCTCTTTTGTGTGGATTTTAATCGGAATCCTTCGGACCCGCTCAAGTGACGACACGTGGAACATCCCACAGACGTCGGTAAAACGGCGGCTCTGGAGCTGCGAGGTTCCAGGCACATCGGAACATCGGACATCGGAAGTTTGAACCCCGGCTGGTTAACCCCGTCCTGTCTGGTGTGTGTCTGTCTCTGTCGGCAGGGGTTCTTCCGCAGGAGCATCCAGAAGAACATGGTCTACACGTGCCACCGCGACAAGAACTGCATCATCAACAAGGTGACCAGGAACCGCTGCCAGTACTGCCGCCTCCAGAAGTGCTTCGAAGTGGGAATGTCCAAAGAGTGTGAGTCCGCCGGCCCGCCGTTACACCCCTTTAACTCAGACACATGAAAGAAATCAGTGAAGATCAAAGGGGCTTTAAATCGCCAGCAGCCTTTGTTGTCGTTGGGGTCATTGTGGAATGGGGAGTCGGCGGGTCTGTGAATGCAGGTGCCGAGGCTTCACGACTCTCCACACCCCCCCCCACCTCCACCCCCCACCCCCCACCGCTCCTCACGGCCCCGCCGCTCCATCGCCATCCGTACGAACAGTTTGCATTTCACAGGTTATTGGCGTCCTTTGGTTGCATCAGCATTTATGGCTCAGGTCCACTTCACGCTCCATTAGCCCACGGTGGGGGGGGGGGGCTGGGGGGCCGCTCCTCCCTCTGATGCTGTTTCACACCTCAGCAGAGGAGTCATGGAAAAGATGATATCTTAATGTCCTCGGGCTAAACCCCCGCAGGGCCGCTGATGAGAACGGAGGAAAAATAGTCCTCCGTATATATTTGTTGATGGAGGAGACGGCACGGGCTCACCCCCCCCCGAAGACTACTGCCGCGCCCCCTCAAATGTTGGCAATAACGCTGCAAACATATTCTTTATGGGGGTAGTTTTGGAGCGGAAAACTTACTTACAGTTGTGCGTTCCATCCAGTGTGTAGACCTCAGACGTGACGCGTACGACGAACGAAATCACCCCGAGGGGCCGAAATCACGGTAAACAGCAGGGGCCCGAGGGCGGGGCCCTGAGGGACCCCGGACCTAACGACAGCCTGGCCGACGGATCGGGGGGATTTGTTGTGAAGCCGGACGTCCAGACTCGTGCTGTCATGTGTCACCTAAAGCTAGCAGCTAAGGAGAGAGACATAGACGCCATTGTCTCCTCCTTCTGGGTGTGTGTGTGTGTGAATGTGTGTAAGAGAGAGTGTCTATGAGTGTGTGTGAGAGAGACTGTCTATGAGTGTGAGTGTGTGTGTGCGAGACTGTCTATGAGTGTGTGTGAGTGTGTGTGTGCGAGAGAGAGTTTCTATGAGTGTGAGTGAGTGAGAGCGTGTGTGTGTTTGTATGATTGTGTGTTTGTGTGTGTGAGTGTGTTTGTGTGTGTGTGTGTGTGAGTGAGTGTGTGTGAGAGTGACATACACACACCAGCAGGTATGCAAGCACTTCAGATATATGTTCCAATGAATCCTAAATCTGGTGCCACAATCATTGTAGGTCCACCAGGTTGGTTTGAGAGACCTCCAACCTGACCCTTGACCCCTGACCCTTGACCCAGAGGTGGACAGGCCTGTTAGCCCCCCCCACACACACACACACACACACTACCGCTTGTACGTATCTGCTGGTGCAGTGATTTGCTCGCAGCGCGGCGGTAATTGATTGCCCTGGGCGGGGTGGGGGGCGATGGGGCGGTGCAGTCGCCACTTCGCTGTCTTCCTAAATCACATCTCGCCATTCGCCAGCCTCGTGTGGCGGAACTCGCCCCCTTCGCCAGACAGTCAGTCAGCACGCCGTGACAAACGACGTACACACACTCACGTCAACAGATTGTTCCCCCCACACACTGAAGGGTTTTGACTGATGTTCCTGTCCTGTGTACATAGGAGCCACACACACACACACACTCACACACACACACACATACACACACACCGTGATGCTCATCCCTGGGTTCCAGTGACAAACGTTGGAGTCCAGACACGAATGTTCACTCTGAACCACGAAAGAGGAAACTGAGCTAACCAGCGCCTCTGTGTGTGTATGTGTGTGAGTGTGTGTGTGTGCGTGTTTGTGTGTGTGTGTTTGTGTGAATTTTATCAATATTGTCACATTCCCGTATTCTTGCAGGTGTGTTTTCTAGATTGCACTAGGCCACAGAGTGTTTATAATAAAGGTTAATAAAGCCTAATCAATGTTGAAGTAAATGATCTAATGCTTCTTCATGATATTTATAACATAATAATTTATATTATCACTCATAAATATATTGCTCTTGTTGTTTATCTACCTGATAACATCCAGACTGTCTTAATTTAATGATCGTCGGGCCACTCTCCTGCCGTTGAGTTTTCAAATTCGCCAGTGACACAAGCAGATCCGTCTGTGGCCCCGCCCACCGCCCCGTCTTTACGTTTGTTTAATGTAAACAAAGACGCACCGTGAAGCGTTCCCACCCGTCTGAACATCTGTAAACCTCTGAGGGGGGCGTGTGGGTGAGCAGACGTCTGAGGTCATTTTGGGAGGATTAGCTGTGTAATCTGTGAATTCCACCGCTCCTTCAACGTCAACAAGCTCAGCTTCCGCGATGGTGGGAACGCCAAGCGCTGCTGCGTGGGTCGCCTATTGATCGGAGGGTCGCTGGTTTAATCCCCGGCTGGGTCATGGGGGGGGGGGGGTGATAATGAGAAGCTGCTGCTGCTCAGGCAGGGGTGAATCCAGCTGTGGGGACGTCACAGATGTGGACATGAAGCTGATCTCCAGCATGCGTGCAGATGAAAGTTTGATGGAGTCGTGGGTCCCTCCGCTCCCGTCCGCTCCACCTCCGTTCCAGCGATGCAGCCTCCGATTGCGCCGCTAATCCTAATCCTTTGTCCGCCCTCAGCCGTCCGGAATGACCGGAACAAGAAGAAGAAGGAGAGCCCAAAGCCGGAGCTGGCAGAGAGCTACGAGCTGACGGCGGAGCTGGAGACCATCATTGAAAAGATCCGAAAGGCCCATCAGGAAACCTTCCCGTCGCTCTGCCAGCTTGGCAAATACACCACGGTGAGTCCAGCACCGCCGCCGCCACCGCCGCCACCGCCACCGGGCGTGCTGCGATCTGGGTCCAGTCTGCCGGGCTCGGATCGGTAGACGACGGTCCGGACTCTGAGAGTGTGTGTGTGTGTGTGTGTGTGTGTGTGTGTGTGTGTGTGTGTGTGTGTGTGCGTGTGTGTCTGTGTGAGTGAGTGTGTGTGTGTATGTGAGTGTGTTTAAGAGAGAGTGTGTCTATGAGTGTGAGTGTGTGTGTCTGTGTGTGACAGAGTGTCTTTGAGTGTGTGTGAGAGGGTGTGTAAAAGTGTGTGTGAGCGAGAGAGAGTGTGTGTTTGTATGAGTGTGAGTGAGTGTGTGTCTGTGTGAGTGAGTGTGTGTGTGTCTGTGAGTTAGTGTGTGTGTGTTCGTGTGTGTTTGTGCATGTTTGTGTGCACACGTGCATGCATGTGTGTGCGTGTGCATGTCTGTGTGTGTGTGCATGTGTACATGCGTGTGTGTGAGTGTCAGTCATGTTCAAGGCTCTCAGAGATGAGGATTATATTCCAGGAGTGCAGATCAGGACCACAGAGCTCTCCTCCCTCATCCTGACGCTGGATCACGTACATCAACGTCCCTCCTGGACGAGCGGCGGCGAGCGTTTGTTGTTTAATCTGGATCAGCTAATTGTGCGAGGAGCAGCTCATTATTGGCGCCGCCCGGATCCTCAGAACTCCCAGATTAGGATGGAGCTCCAATTACGAGGGGGAATATTCTAATCCTGGTCTGCGGCGGTTTAGGAGTTCACCGCCGGGTTAGCCGCGCCGCCGAAGGGGCTTAGCGCCGCCGCCAGTGGCGTTCCGTTGACAGTGATGGCGACGGAGGAGCGCCGCTTCAAAACAAGACGCCAGCGCTGGGGGGGCTGTGATTGGTCGCATTCTGGCTGCTTTCATCCTGCTGCACGTGCGCCCGTGTCCACGCCGCCGCCGCCTCTAATGTCAAAACTTGTCTAATTCGTTTGGATTAATGTTCTCAAATGGAATTAGGATTCCCCGGAAACTTCCTGGTCCGGCTCTATTGAGTTATGGGACTTGTGTAATTGACCGATATTACAGCACAGAAGAAGAAGCTCGCCCTCCGTCCCAGCGAGCCTTCGTAACCCCCCAGGGCCACCAGCATGATAGGTGGCTTTAATAACAACCTCCCAGTGTGTGTGTGTGTGTGTGTGTGTGTGTGTGTGTGTGTGTGTGTGTGTGAGAGGCAAACAGTCTTCCTCTCACACACAACAGCAAGAGTGAGCGCCAACAGATCAGACATCAGTCAGGAGAACCGTGTGACTGTAGACTGTCATGTAGACTGTCATGCTGACTGTTGTGATGACTGTTGTGATGACTGTTGTGTAGACTGATGACTGTTGTGTAGACTATTGTGATGACTGTTGTCTAGACTGATGACTGTTGTGCTGACTGTTGTGCTGACTGTTGTGTAGACTGTTGGGATGACTGTTGTGTAGACTGATGACTGTTGTGTGGACTGTTGTGTAGACTGTTGTGTAGACTGTTGTGTAGACTGATGACTGTTGTGATGACTGTTGTGTAGACTGTTGTGTAGACTGATGACTGTTCTGCTGACTGTTGTGCTGACTGTTTTGTAGACTGTTGTGTAGATTGTTGTGTAGACTGATGACTGTTGTGCTGACTGTTGTGCTGACTGTTGTGCTGACTGTTTTGTAGACTGTTGTGTAGACTGCTGCAGGTTCATCAGGAAGAGCGACTCACTGGAGGACAACAGATGCTTTATTCCACATAAACCATCAGAAAACAAACAAACCTCCATCAGCAGCTCCGTCCATACTGGTCTAACCTGCTGCTCATCCTGCACCACCATCGCTCTCATGGCCCCTCCTCCTCCTCCTCTTCCTCCTCCTCCTCCCCTTCCTCCTCCTCCTCCTCCTCCTCCTCTTCCTCCTCCTCTTCCTCCTCCTCCTCCTCCGCCTCTTCCTCCTCCTCTTCCTCCTCCTCCTCCCCTTCCTCCTCCTCCTCCTCCTCCTCCTCCTCTTCCTCCTCCTCTTCCTCCTCCTCCTCCTCCTCCCCTTCTTCCTCCTCTTCCTCCTCATCCAGTGTTTCTTCCTCCTCCTCTTCCTCACTCTTTCCCTCTCAGCTTCCTGTCACTGCTCTTTTTTTCTTTGTTGTTTGTGGTCTTCCTCATTATCTCAGGCGCGTCCCCCCCTTGCGCCGTCTTCCTGAGCCGTTGAGGATCGTAACAGGTGTGGCGCGTGCGGCGGTGGCGGGGGCGGGGACAGGAAGTCTGACGGGTCCCTGTGGTTGTGTTGCAGAACTCGAGCGCTGACCACCGCGTCAGGCTGGACCTGGGCCTGTGGGACAAGTTCAGCGAGCTGGCGACCAAGTGCATTATCAAGATCGTGGAGTTTGCCAAACGAGTGCCTGGTTTCACGGCGCTGACCATCGCGGACCAGATCACGCTCCTGAAGGCCGCCTGCCTGGACATCCTGGTGGGTGCTGGTTGGGGGCGGAGCCTGCACGCCCACCTCACCACGTCAGTCACTTTAATGGAGAAATATTAAATATATAACTTTTGCTTCTCTCACCTTTGATCCATTTCTCACAACTTATCAAAAGTTGTTCTTTAGAAAGATCCTCGTTTATAGTCTGAATATTAATCACATTAATAATTAATTAGCTATATTAAATAACATTCATTTGCACTTAAAATTTTGTGTTTAATTTAACAGGATTAATGCTGTAAAACGCTGAAGCATCTGTTTCTACAAGATCCTCCTCCTTCTCCCCTTCCTCTTCCTCCTCTTCTCCATCCTCCACCTCTTCTTTATCTTCATCCTCCTCTTCTTCCTCCTCTTCTTCATCCACCTCCTCTTCCTCATCTTCCTCCTCCTCTTCTTTATCCTCCTCTTCCTCCTCCTCTTTCTCTTTCTCCCCTTCCTCCCCTCCTCCTCCTCTTCTCCATCCTCCTCCTCCTCTTCCTCCTCCTCCTCTTCCTCCTCCTCTTCATCTTAACAAGAGGATCTTACAGAAGCACTTGAAGTTTTCACCTTCATTTTTTTGCCCCCCGTGATGATGTCAGGTCCACGTCAGCCCTCAATACCTCGCCCCACATTTATCATTATGTAACGGACAGAAATAGAAGCGTGGCGAATTTTCCCCGACTTTTCCTTCGCTATTCCCCAGTTGGGGAGTCGCTGCTCTGGTGTTTGGAAAACAGATTTAGTCACTTAGATTAAAACACCTGCACTGTGATAACGACTTATATACTCCTCCTGATTGGAGGGAGCTCACGATGCTGCCTCCGTTGTTACAGTCGTTTAGCGTCGCCGTGGTTGGGAAGTTTACTCCGACCAAGTTGCCACGGCGACACGGAGGTGAGGAGTTGAAGGCCACCACAATGACTTTTCTGGCTCCGGCTCAGCCGTCAGCGACGGCTCACCAGCACGTTTCAGCGGTGAACGCAGCACATTTTGGGCACAATGGGTCAGTGAGCGAAGATCAAAGTGTGTGTGTGTGTGTGTGTGCGTGTGTGAGAGAGAGTCAGTGTGTGTTTGGGCGTCCACACTCAGGCCTGGCCAGCCGTTCCAGCCACCGCCAGCAGCCATGTTTTATTCTTTTTCATGTTGCAGACACGCCTGCCACTCACTGTCAGAGCCGACGCGCTCACACAGCTTCAAAGGCTGCTGCACACACACACACACACACACACACACACACACACACAGAGTCCAGCAGGGAGAGGTTATCCAGTTTGCGTGTGTGGAAGGTCGTTTTCAGAGAGCAGCGAACTCCGGTCCGGTAGAAGTGGACAGGTTGGACGTGTCTTGGGTGTCCACCTGTCCTCACACCTGTTCTTGCACCTGGGTATGCACGGTAGCCCCGCCCACTCTGTTCCTGCTGCCTAGCTCCGCCTCTCAGGTGTGTGATGCGTACGTCCTGCTGACCCTCGCCCTCTCCCTGGCTCCGCCCACAGATCCTGCGCATCTGTACGCGGTACACCCCCGACCAGGACACCATGACCTTCTCAGACGGTCTCACCCTCAACCGGACCCAGATGCACAACGCCGGCTTCGGCCCGCTCACCGACCTGGTGTTCACGTTTGCCAACCAGCTGCTGCCCATCGAGATGGACGACACGGAGACGGGCCTCCTCAGCGCCATATGCCTCATCTCGGGAGGTGAGCGGGGGGGTGAAGATAAGACCATCAAATGTTGAATGACTTTGGTCCAACTTTGAAGGATCTCGAGGAAATCCCGCCGGAGCGGTGGAGTTCCTCAGAGATCTTATCACACAAACAAGTATTTTTACAGAAACATGTTTACTTCCTGTTTATGGTCCGCTGCTCCCCATCGTCTGATGATGGCCTTCAAAGTCAAGTGATTGAGGAGAATCTTGGAGGTTCTGAAGACCCTCCAGCACGAGGGTGTCCTCAGTGAGAACCTTTCCTGGAGGAATGTTTGAGGGTAACCCTGAAGCCCCAAATGATCATATTTATTTTTTACAATCGATTCGTTACCCTAATCGTGCAGTTTCAGGACCCGATTCAGCTGGAATAAATAAACCGGCCGGTCCACGATGGTCTCAGGATGATGAGTTTGAGCCTCTGGGGGTCTGAAGGAGCAGGGTCCTGTCAGCGAGGCGGCGCTGTCCTCCTGCAGGTATCAGCTGTCCGCTCCTCCCAGGACTCCCAGGCCCAGATCTGCCCTTCCTGTCTGTGGTCAGAGTGGGGTGACCCTCAAGGTTCTCCCCAGTAGCTTCCAGTTGGAGGTCTGCGTCTGGCGCATTCCAGCGCGGACAGCGCCCCCGTGTGGCCGATACCGGAACAGCAACCCAAACCTCCACCTCCGCGATCGAGCTCCCTTATTTTATTATTTATTATTAAGAAGAAAAGATGACGCGGAAAACTGAAAAAAGCTCCTCATGCTCACGACAGGCTGCTCTGTGTGTGTCTTCATTACTGATTTATCTGTTGAGACTTAATTATTTAGCCAGCAGCTCTGAAAATAGTGAGTAGAGCGTCCCAGCATGGCGTCATCAGCGTCTTGCTCCTCCTCCTTTTCCTCCTGTTGCTCCTCCATCTCCTCCTTCTTCTCCTCCCCCTTCACCTCCTCCTCCTTTTCCTCCTACTTCTCCTCCATCTCCTCCTCCTTCTTCTCCTCCCCCTCAACCTCCTCCTTCTTCTCCTCCCTCTCCTCCTCCTCACAGCTCAGCTGATGTGTTTGGACTTATGTAAATCACTTTAAACCAGATTTGAGCAGATGTTTTCCTCAGACTTTTACCTGAGACCTAGTTTGTTGTCGCGCCTGCACAGTTTCTGAAGGCGTGTGTGTGTGTGTGTGTGTGTGTGTGTGTGTGTGTGTGTCAGATCGTCAGGATCTGGAGGAGCCCTCCAAGGTGGACCAGCTCCAGGAGCCCCTCCTGGAGGCTCTGAAGATCTACGTGAGGAAGCGGCGGCCCAGCAAACCTCACATGTTCCCCAAGACGCTGATGAAGATCACAGACCTGCGCAGCATCAGCGCCAAAGGTACGAGCCCGCCCCCCCAGGGGCCCCTGGGGGCCCGCCTGGCTGAGTGTCCCCTCGCTGTGGTCTTGCAGGAGCCGAGCGCGTCATCTCCCTGAAGATGGAGATCCCCGGCTCCATGCCGCCGCTCATCCAGGAGATGCTGGAGAACTCTGAGGGCCAGGACGGCCAGAGCGCCAGCGGCGCCGCCTCCGCCGAGGGGGGGGCCAGCCCCAGCAGCAAAGGCAGCCCGGACGAGGAAGACGCCGCCGCCACCGTCCCAGAGTCGCCGGAGTCCGGCGGCGCAGATGAGGCGGCGCCGCCCGACGACGACCCCCCGGACGCCCCCGCAGGCCCCTCAAACTGACCTTTGCACAGAGAAGGACCTGCCCCACAAGCCCCGCCCCCCCCCCGCCTCCTTTGCTCGATATTATCTAAACCCCTCGCCCTGGTGTCCCTGCCCCCCCCAAAGACAACGTGGACACGGAGGCCTCAAAGGATCAGCGCTTGTGTACAGTAGTGAACGGCGTCTCTGGGACCGTAGGGGGCGTGGCCTCACCAGAGACGGCTCTCCTCAGGGCTCCTGTGAACTTTCTTCTCTGCATGTCGGGAGTCTCGGTGGTTTCCCTCCTCTCGTCTCTGCTCTTGTCGCCATTGTACAAACCATCGTATGGTCGGATTCTGGTGCTTTTTTTCTTCGTCTTAAATATTATCTTTGAAGCGATTCTTTGAGGTTTCAGGCGGGACGAGTTGTAAGTCCTTTAAAACGTTACTAGAATGTTATAGACCTGATGTAAGTCTAATACTTTATATTTGTTGCTATATTTAAAGCGTTTTTGTCTTTTATAACACTTCATTTCTCTACAAGATCGAGTGTTTGTACATCCGAGCTTCTCTCCTTCGACAGCCGAGTCTGTTTCCTCAGAGGATTGAAGCACAGCAGCCTTCGACACGCGCCCATCAGGCCGGCCCGCCGCCGCCGCTCGCCCGGGGGGGGGGCTGTGGTCGCAGGAACACGTTCGTGCCATCGGTACTCCAACTGGACCAAACTTGAGCCGCGCCGCACTTTATGATCAGCTTCGCCCAGAAGCCCTTAAACGCATCACCTTTATTTCTTTGACCACGCCCCCCCCCCCCCCCAGTCTCTGCGTGTTTCTGCGACCCCGGCCTGCTGACCACAGCCCGCGGCGGCTCTCTGTGGGGGTCGGGCTGATGGGGGCGTGTCCTCTGACGACATCAGTCATGTACGTATCAACCAGCTCAGCCAGCGCACACGAGCTCTGTTGTGGCCTTATGAACAGAGCTCCCCCCCCAGCCCCCCCTCCCCCAGAAGTGTCTTGATGTAAACGGCGGGGGCGGTGAACACCGCTGACGGGCGATTGTACACAGGAAGCACATGGCGGGGAGCTCCTCGAAACTCTCCGGACGTCCGCCTCGCCCTCCAGACTTCACACCTCCGGCTCCGTCAACGATGCAGAAGGAGATCCCGGAGGACCGCCGAGGCGGCGGCGGTGGCGTGAGATTAGACGATGATCCCAGGAAGCTGCCCTCCTCCCTCCCACACCTGACAACGGCTTCAGACCAGCTCGGGATCCTTCGCCGCCGACGCGGCCAAAGGGAGCGTGTCAGGACGATAAGCACAAGGGTGACGGCGATCACCAGTCAGACCGGCTGAGGCGAGGACGTCGCTCCGCCTCTTTCCGAACGGCGAGCTGCTCCGATGCCGTTGGCTTGACGATGGGCCAATTAGGGTCCGGTCGCCAGGCGACCGTTACCGAGGATAATGCGTCCTCCCGACACAAAGGTCAAAGTTCACATCATGGGGACTCATCCGCATCCATCCTCAGAATCAGCACATATCAGAGGGACCAGAGCTTTTTATCGTTTTTACGGTGTTTGAATGTTGACGGCGTCCTGGTTGTCAGATCGATGCAGTTTCACGAACCCTCGCAGGAACGCTCTCCTCGCTCTCCTCGCTCTCCTGGGGAGCCACGGAGGAGGCCGCTCGCCGTCTTATCTTGTTTTCGTAACCGGGAAAAAAAAAAACCTTCACAGCCGACGAATGTCCACCCAACCCCCCCCCCACCGAGGGGGCGCTCCTTTAGGACCACCTTCACGACGCCGACTTACTCCTCGTTTCTGCTGAATGTCGTACCGCCGTAACTGTAACCTCGTAGCTCGCTGCCGACATGTTGCGTAAGTGACGTGTGCTTTCATCCCAACCGGCAGCTCCGCGGAAAAGACACCACTGTTCTGGGGGAGACCCCCCACGATCACAGAGAGGAACTGGGAACCAGGAACCAGGGCCCAGTTCAGACTGGGAGGTCGAGGGTGAGAGAAATGGGCGAGCGGGTCACGACCCCCCCCCCCGACCAACAACTGTTCTCGTTCCGTGTCAAAACAACAGAGCTGCTCCCCCCCCAGGGAACCGAAACGCCGTCGCCAATCAGTCAACCACCAATCAATCGATCATCAATCAGCCCGATCAGTCGACGGCTGTTTGGTTGACTCCACTAGGGTTCGACCGATATGGGATTTCAGACCGCAGACGCCGGTGATCGTCCGTTTTCCAAAGTTAAAATTCGCCGTGTTCCACTGACGGACCTGCGGCCGACCCGCCCGAACGCCTGCGTGTTGCCGAGGCAACGGCGCTGGATGGGTCAAAGGCCCTCGATGCTAACGTCTAACCTAGTTCTAGAACAGGAACGGTCGCCGCGGCGTGATGGATGAGTTTCAAGACAGTGACGTCGATGCAGATGTGCTTCCTGCCACATCTGGATCCAGGGTGGGATCATCTCGCTCGGTGGTCCAGCTCTTCGGTTTCATTGGTCCATCGGTCCTCGACCTGTTGGCTTCCTGCTCGGAGCACGACGGAATAACGAAATAAGATGCTCGACATTAACTGGAAACCACATAATCCCCAAATATCGGTCTAACCCTGGATTACGCCGTAGAGTAGGAGCCAGGAACGTGACTGGAAACGTCGCTAACAGCAGCTCTGTTGTCTGTCTTCAAGGTGTTCTCAAACATCAAAGCAAACTGTCGCCTTTTCCCATCAAAGAACGTAACCACCAATCATATGCAGTGTTGTATAGTCATGTTAATATCCCACATCTGACTGGGCGTGAGGGTGAAGGGGGCGGGGCTTGTCTCACATTTATCCCAGCAGCCCTTGCTTCTACGGGGGTGAAGTCGGGTTTCAGATTTCCATTTTAAATATTGTCTTTGTATGTTAACATGATGCTTTTTATGTCCATATACTGTTTAACTTTACCATGAGCTGTCCTGGCAAAGTAATAAAATATATTTATTTTAAAACCCTCGTGTGGAGGTTAGTTTACTTTAGGAACACTGACTGGACGTCTCAGTTTATGCTGTTGATTCCCAGGTGGGTGAGGGCGTGGCCACAAGAACAATGGGCAGCGCAAACCTAAGCCACGCCCCCCAAGCGCAGCAGTCAGCAGACAGGTGAATTTCCCCAGACGGG
Organism: Lagocephalus sceleratus; assembly: GCA_911728415.1. Classification (NCBI taxonomy): domain Eukaryota; kingdom Metazoa; phylum Chordata; class Actinopteri; order Tetraodontiformes; family Tetraodontidae; genus Lagocephalus; species Lagocephalus sceleratus. The sequence continues at coordinate 931,221 of CAJVRN010000229.1, read as the reverse complement.
ACGGTCATTGGTGCACTCTAGCCACGCCCATCAATCTCCTCCACAGCGCCAGTGTTCCGGGGAGGGGCGTGGCCAGACCGCGTCACCTGTCTTGAGGGTGTGATCAGCACAAATGAGGCAGGTGAAGGTTTTAAAAGCCTAATTAAGCCACAACCAATCAGGGGTCAGCAGGTTCACCTGGATGGAGACGTGAGGTAAGAGCAACGTTCTCTCTTCTAAACGCACTTTATCATGTTTATATGAGAGATGTACGCGCTTGTTGTGGGGTACGATCTGTCGAGCCACGCCCCCAAACGCTGGCCGACGCTCCTGGATCTGGAAATCAACAAACCCAGTTTGTGCTTCCTCCTGAGACGTGAAACACAAACGAAGCGTTTGATGGTGAGGCGTCAGTCATCAGCAGGTCTGACCTTTATGAAAGAACCAGCCAGAAATGTGCACATTTCATCGTTTACTTCCAACTTCATGTTCAAAAAGTTACATATTATTTTAACAATTATAATGTGCTGAAGCACAGCGATCTAAAGTCCTAAAAGCCACAAATACAGAACATCAGAATGAGCATAAAAAAGAAACTCCATGTTTAATAAAAAGTGTAAAACACAAACACGTTAAAAATCATCAAAATGTCACATCGATGAAACTGAACAGAAAATGTACAAAAGTCTGTGTGAACACAGGGGAGTGTGTGTCTGTGTGTGTGTGTGTGTGTGGCGCCGCCTCAGTCAAACATGTCGTCGTCGGCGTCGTCCTCGTTGTCCGACTCATCGAAGTACTTGACCTCCTTCTTGGCGCGGCCCGGTCGCTCTCTGCTGGGCGCCTTCAGCGAGCTCGCCCCGCTGCTGTCGTTGTCCTCCTCATCGGACGGAGGCTTCTGAGGCTTCTGAGCAGGCCCGCAACACACACACACACACACACACACACACACATACACACCGGGGTTATTCACCACACACACACACACCAGGGTTATTCACCACACACACACACCAGGGTTATTCACCACACACACACACACACCAGGGTTATTCACCACACACACACACACCCACACACCAGGGTTATTCACCACACACACACACACTCACCCTGGCAGCAGGTTTGTTCATCTTCTTCATGGGGCTGTAGTCTTCCTCAGAGTCGGAGCCCTTCCTCTTCCTGCCCCGCCCTTTACCTGGGGAGGACAGGTGACTTAGCGGAGCCCTGGAGGGCGCCATGTGCGGCGCCGTACCTTTGAGAGTCCCCGACTGCTTCTTGTCCTCGCCGTCCGAGTCCGAGTCCCAGATGGATTTATCGGGCTTCTTCGTCTTGGGCGCCGGCGGCTTCTTGGGCTTCGCCGCTCCGTCTGACGGCTTCTTCGCCGCTGCAGAGCAAACGGGTCGGTCACCGAGTGGCCGCCGCGGGGGCGGGACCCCGTCAGAGCACCCCTCGCTGGACGCACCTTTCTTTGCCGGTGACGGTTTGTCAAACGCAGACGCGCTGGAGTAAGTGGAGAACATCCGGCCGCCGGCGCCGCCGTCACTGTCAGACTTTGATCCGTCTGCAGGACAGAGGAGCGCTTAAGTCTTTGATCTTCTTTGAAGCTTCTTTGAAGTGGGAGCCGGTACTCACCGCTGTCGTTGCTTTTGTCAGAAAATGCCGACTTGGATGAGAAGATGCTGCTCGTCTCTTTCTTTTTCTCCACGGGCGCCGACCTTCAGACAGACACATGACAGGAAGTGAAGGCTCTTTCGACGTGACTCCGCCCACAAGCCTTTGATTGGACGAGCCCTCACGTGGGCTTCTGTTTGAGAGGGGAGAAGGTGATTCCGTTGTCCTCGTCGTCATCCTCGTCGTCGTGGTCGTTGTAGCGGTTTTTGGTCTCGGAGGAGGGGAAGTCCTCCTTCGGCGACCTGACTGGGGACGCCGCCACGTCGTCCTCGCCGTTCTCCTCCTCCTCGGCCTCGTCCTCCTCCTCTTCCGAGAAGTCAAAGGTGTATTTGGGTTTGGAAGCTGAGGGGAGACAAAGAGAGGCATCTACCGTGGGTTCCTGTGCAGTCAGACGGTCACCTTCATCAGTCTGGGATGAAGGAAACGACGCCGATGGTGGGCCGCGAGGGACCGCGATGGGCGGGGCCTCACCTGACGCTCTCTGGGACTTGTTCTCCCGGGGGATGACGAGCTCGCTGTTCTCCAGCTCGCTGTCTGACTTGGACTCGTCTTCGGACCAGGGGTTCCTCTTCTTCACCTTCTTGGCTCCTTTGGGTGCTGCAGGTTTTCTCACCCTGGGCGCTCCTGAAACGACCAATCACAGCGTTTTCTGCACACCTGCTGAAGGTTCTGCCGCGGGCGGGAGGGAAGGTCCATACCGGGCTCCTTCTTCTCCTTCCTGACGCGCGGCGCCTTCGGCTTGGCTACAGAATTGTCTCCGGTTCCTCCTTCGGCGCCCAAACCGTCCTCGTCAAACTCCAGCTTGGCGGCTGGGTCTGTGTCGCTCTGAGGAGAACAGAAGCTTGAGTGAGAACGTTGGAGCCCGCTGTGAGGTCGTCTCCGCCTACCTTTTTCTTTTTGGTCAGTTTCTTGGCTGCGTCCGATTTGATTGGCTGAGTTGGAGGCTCCACCCTTCGTGCAAACGGAGAAGGCAGCGTCTCTTCCAGGTTCATCTTCTTGACCTTGGGCTTGCCCACCTTCCCCTTCACCAGCTTGATGCCTTTGCCCGAGCTCATCTCCTCTCGCTCCACCGCCTCCAGTTTCTGAAACGGTAAACCTCCAGTTAGCTCGGCCTCGACAGCGCCTCCGCTCGCCGACAGCCACCGGCACGCGTACCTCCAGCTCCTCCACAAACACGGCCAGGTCCTCCTTCCACAGGTCCTCTGGAGACTTCCTCTGGACCTCGTTCAGCTCTCCCCTCTGCACAACAGCACAGGCGCCACGTTGAAGCGCCACGCCTTCACGGACCACTCCCGAGGCCTCGGTCACACCCGAATACCTTCAGGTCCCTCTGCTTGAGCAGCTCCTCCACCTTCTCCTTCGTCAGGCACCACAGAGGCATGTTGAGGATGTAGTTGAAGTTTGGTCCCGATGACGAGCCCGAGTCCAGCGAAGAGTCGCTCTCGTTCCCATCCTCCTCCTCCTGAGCCTGTTGGATTTACAGTTAGAGGAATCTCCAAACGCCTGGAGGAAGGTGGGTGACCTGGTCAGCACCTTCTCCTGAGCTTTGGTCCAGGCAGCAACGGGATCCGACTCGAAGCCTTTCTGCACCAACATGCGGATCAGCTCGCGCTTGGATTTGTTTTCTGTCCAGGTGAAGAACAACAGAGGTTAAAGAGCAAACGTCGGAGCCCTCGCTCTCGGGCCACACTCTGCGGTTCTGCCTCCTGACCAATTGAGATCTTCCCCTCGATCTTCTCCAGGACGAAGCGGGCCTGGTTGGAGAGCTTGGCGGCCTCGGCTCCCAGGCTGCCCACCAGCCAGTCCCTCCTCAGCTTGTAGTAGTGCAGCCGGAGCTCAAAGAACTCCTTGAGGATGTCCTGGACCGACTCGTACCTCTTCAGACAGCCCATGTGGTCAAACAGCACCTGCAAGCGCCGCCCGTTAGCTCCCCCGCGGGGACTCAGACGGGTGGGGGTGGACGGTCCGTTACCATGGAGTTACAGGTCAGGCTGGACTGCAGCTTGAAGACCTTGTGGAGGCCCACGGCCTCAGCCTGGGCCAGCTTCTCCTCAGACATGCGCACCAGGAACTTGACGGTGGTGTCCGTGTGGTACTCCTTGTAGTCGCTGATGAGGGCCGGTGTTTTGTCGCTGCCCTGCAGCATGGGCTCCAGCACCGACTCCTTGTAGGCCTGCGGACCAGAGGCGCACGTTTGTCCTGCTCCTGCCGGCTCTGCCGTGCACACGGACAGGAGCTCCGGGGGTACCTGCGTCCACGTGCGGACCGGAAGCTCCGTGACCTCGATGGTGGTTTTGTCTATGACCGACACCTCCCCGCTGACCAGGTACTGGTTCTGGCCCAGCTCGTGGATCACTCCCTTGAAGTTCTTGTAGCTGGGCAGCTGGGATGAGAGAGAATGAGGACAAACCTGAGCACGTTCACACGCTCAGCGCGCTCCTGGACACCCAAAGGCCCGTGAGCTCAGCACCGTCGGGACACTCATGACATCACCACTTCATCAAGGACTGCGTCCATCAGCCTGTTTACCATCTGCAGGGGGTCCTGGTGGTTCAGCATGCGGTTGATGTTGTTGACAATCTCTCTCACGTCGTAGTTTGGGATCTTGCAGGCCCAGCCTGTCCCGATTCCCTCGGCGCCGTTCACCAGCACCATGGGAATGATGGGGATGTACCACTCGGGCTCCACCTTCTGGTTGTCGTCGTACAGAAACTTCAGCAGGTTTGAGTCCACCGCCGGGAACAGCAGCTTGGCGAGGGGACTGTGGGGGGGGGGGCACGTTACGAGACCAGCGCGATCCTGGGGGTGGAGCCTGGACGGGGGCGCGGGCGTGGTTGTACCTGAGCATGGTGAAGATGTAACGGGGGCTGGCAGCATCTTTTCCTCCGTTGATGCGAGTTCCAAACTGACCCAGAGGCTGCAGGATGTTCAAGTTGTTGCTGCCCACAAAGTTCTGGGCCAGGTTGACGATGGTCATCATGAGAGCTTGCTGCAGAGGAGGAGGAGCGCAGCGGCCATGTTTAATCATCCTGAGACCGTCACGCCTCCAGAAACGGGGCTCACCTCGCCGTGGTGGTAGGCCGACATCTCTGCCACCGAACCAGCCAGCTGAGCCACCTTCACCTCCCTCTTGTCGTTCCTCTTGAGGCAGGTGAACAGCACCTTCCTCTGGCCGGGCTTCAGGCCTGGACACACACGGTCAGACAGGGAACAGGCGCAGCAGGCCCAGAAGCACCTGGACCCAGATACTCACCGTCCACCAGCGAGGGAATGGACCTCTCGTTGTCAGAGTTGGAGAAGAGGATCAGCTCCTTGTTGATGAAGTCGTTGTAGGACAGATGTCTGGCCTGGCTGCCGTACAGATATTGCTGAAAAACAAAGTTTTAAAAACCATCAACGCCTCCTTCAGACGACAGCGGCGCTCCCCCCTCGGCGAAGTCACCGACCTCCGGCAGCCCGTGCATCCTCCTCTGGCGTCTGTCCTCCATGAAGTTGGTCAGCCACTCCTTTCTGTCGTCCGTCTTCTTCTTACTGAAAGCCTGGAAGAGAGAGAGCCTCTGACTCCTGAACTGAACGTCTCGCCCTCAAAGGACGCTGTGAGAGGCTGCAGCATGGGAGCACTGGGAGCACTGGGAGCGAGCTGTATCGTGCTGGGCCAGACTCACCAGCGTGATGGCGGCGTCGTCCTCGGCGCCACCGTATCTGAAGGTAATTCGATGCTTCTCCATCTCCGCAAAGTATTCTTTGGCCTCTTTGCTCGTGCTCGTACCCAAACCTGCGACGGAAAACTTTTGTGAACCGGGAGGAAGAGTTGAGCTGCTGGATCTAACCCCGGGGACTGACCTTTGTAGTACTTTATATGCCAGGTTTTATAATTGTCTGTGTTCTTCTTCCACTCCTCAAACTCCGGAATGCTGTAGAACGCCACTTCCTGCTTGTTTTTGGTTGCCTGTTTGCAGCAGAATGACAGATGAAGCGGTTGCCATGGTGATAAAAGCACAACAGCTGTAACGCTGCAGCAGGAGCATCTGAAGGAGCAACGTGGACGAGGGCTGTAGCGTCCGTTACCTTGACGATGGGTGTGATGAACTCCTCCAGGAACGTGTGCTTCAGGAGCGACGGCCAGTTGTGATGGAAGAAGTTGATGAGAAGTCCTTTGATGTGGGAGCCGTCTTGATCCTGGAACAGGAGTGAGGGGTCAGAACCACCGAAGCAGTTCCCAGTCCAACACAGCCGCAGCTCACCTGATCCGTCATGATCATGATCTTGCCGTAGCGCAGTGTCCTCAGGGATTCCGGGTCATCGTAGCTCTTTTTGTACTGGAGGCCAACGATTTTGATGATGTTGTTGATCTCGGCGTTTTCCATAATCTGTTAAACCAGAAAGCAGCTCGTTAATCTCTGGGTTTACATTAACGCTCCCGCACCGCTGTTATATTCCCGTCATTGATCCCGACCAGGATTTAACACGCATTCCCGTACCTGCTTGTGTGTTGCCTCTCGGACGTTGAGGATTTTTCCTCTCAGCGGGAAAACTCCATAGCGATCTCGCCCGATGACCCCAAGTCCAGACACGGCCAGAGATTTGGCCGAGTCTCCCTCGGTGAGGATCAGAGTGCACTCAGAGGAATGTTTCCCACCTACCACCCAAACGGAGGAGCAGTCAGTTATTTAAGGTGTCAGTGCATCGTTTCCTGAACACGACCGTTTCAACGATTGTTTAAAGTTTTTAGAAGTTAAAAGTTCTTTCTCCATCAAACTGGTGGAACCGGTCTTCCAAATAAAAGCAACTTTGTTCTCTCATTTGACTCAAGTCCTGTTGTTATTTTTTATGTAAAAGAAAACGGCACCCTCTAGTGGGAGAATAGGGTTTGACATTTACGGGACGAATAAGACGTCCACATTAATGTTTCATGATCGTCCGTCGACGCACCGGCATCGTTGGCGTCGTCCAGCTTGGGGATTCCTTTGATCTTGCTGTGTTTGACAGATGAGCACTTCTTATTCAGCTGCGTCTGAGCTTTGAACTTGACCCAGTTGAGGATGCTCTCCACGATGCCGCAGTTGGTTGCCTGAGGGTAACAGAGACGGTGAGATTTCACCGCTGATGTCCAGCTGTTGGACCAGCAGCAGCTGGAGGAGCGGGCGCCGCCCTTACAGCTCTGATGAACTTGTCTGACAGAGGACATTTGGAGCCAAAGCTCTTGGTCTGGAGCGTCATGTTCTCCTTGGTCTGGGAGTCAAAGGACGGGTTCTCAATCAGCGCGTTCACAAACACCCAGATGTGGTTCTTCACCTGAAACACAGATTCAGATTCATCAGCAAACATGTGAGAAGTGTCTGCTGCAGCCACGCGTTGCCACGGTAACGGCACCTGGAAGGGTTTAACCGACACGCCTGCCTTGTTCTTCTTCTTCACCACTTCGATCAGTTTGGCCACAATCTGGTCCACCACGTAGTCTATGTGTCTGCCCCCCTGAAACACACACACACACACACACACACACACACAAACTCAGACTGTAGCACTGGTGCGAGTGTGTCCCTCCCAGTTTGGGGCTGCTCTGGCGTACCTTGGTGGTGGCGATGCTGTTGACAAAGCTGATCTGCTGGAACCCCTTCTCGCTCAGCGTGAGGCAGACCTCCCAGCGCTCGTTCACCGTCTCGTTCACCACCTTCAGCGCCACGCCCGTCTCGTCCAGTTTGTCCTTCACGTAGAGGTCCACGTAGCTGCGGAAGCCGTTGACCTTTGGTGTCCAACAACCAGGGGCAGGAAACCCCAACATGTTTATGGTGTGTTTAAAAGTGGAGAACAGAGCTGAAGGCATTGAAGACTCACCGGTAACTTCTTCCCGTTCAGCGTGACCTTCACGCCTTTGCAGGAGCCGGCCACGTCGTACGCTCTGCGCGTGAGCAGCGCGATCACATCCTTGTCCAGTTTCTCCATCTTGAACTTGGACAGGTCGGGCTGGAAGGTCACGCAGGTGAAGTCGTCCCCATCAAAAAACTTGACCTTGGGGTCGGAAGTCTTGGTCATGTTGTTCTGCCACGTCTGAGGACAGAAGGCCACACGGTAACACACACACACACACACACCTGCTGTTGATGTGCGCTAACTCTAACCACCGTGTGAGTGAGGCCTGAAACCATGTGATGATGATGATGAAGAAGCACCGGTGTCCCCAGATAAAACACCGACTTACCTCAGATGAGACCTTCATCGCCCTACAAAAACAGCAGCTCTGTAACTGTGAGTCGGACAACTATCTGCACTTAAAGGTTCAGTTTGAAGGTTGTTTGAGGAGACTGCTCAAACATCTGGAGCCTGAAGCGTTCACAGCTGCTCTGAAGGGCTCCTGCTCACCCTTCTGAACGGCTCCGGGAACTCGGAGCAGACCAGCTAGACTACACTTGAGAGGGACGATGTGGTGAACGATGAGAAGACAGACTCCAACAGCTCAGCTGAGGGCGTCAAGCGCGTCCAGGAGAAAATGGAAAGTTGAGTGTTGCTGCGTTGCTATAGAGACGCTCACCTGTTTGAAGCTGTGTCTGTACTCCTTACAGGCGGTCTCCACGGTGAACTTGGTACTGAAGATGTTGCAGAGCTTAGCTCCGTAGCCGTTCCTCCCACCTGAGGTCAAAGAGCCTGTCAGCACCCTAGAGGAGCCGCACTGACCCCTGGGGTCACCTGGTGACCCGGGGAGTCTCACCTGTGACCTTCTTCTCATCGTCATCGTAGTTGCTGGACGTCAGCAGGTGGCCGAAGATCAGCGCAGGTACGTACATCTTCTCGTCCTTGTGCTCCACCACGGGGATTCCTTTACCGTTGTTCCAGATGGAGATGGTGTTGGACTCACTGCAGAATCATAAATGTTACCATGGTTACAGAATGGAATTTACACAGTTGCTGACAGAATACGTCATTAGTTTGTGGAACAGAACACAGATCAATAATGTTTAGGAGCCAATAATATAACAAGAAGACACCAAATTAAACGCTGTGGCCTTTAGCAGTGACATGACTTGTGTCTCTGCCCAGTCTGGTATTTTAATTTTCTAACTGGATTTCCACAAACGCTGCGCGTGCGTGCAGGACGTTGGCTCAAGCTGCCCCGCCTCTGAAGCTTTCCCTCGCGACCACAGTCGGCGTCTGACGCTCAGACCTCAGTCAGCTGACACCAAAACAGCCGTTTTAGCACCAACAAGTTAAAGTGTTGCGTTCACGGCGCCAGGGTGCAACGGCGGCGTTACTCACGGGTCGATGGTGATCTTAATGGCCGTCATGTTCTTGTCTCTCTGTTTGTTGTCTGCTGCGTTGACTGTGGAAGGAACAGGAAGGGGAAAACAAAAGTTGACATTGTTCTCAGATACTCAAATATATCCATAATCAATAAAATAGAATCATAAAGAACTTTAATTAAGAGGAAAAAGCTGCAAATATTCTAAACAAAGATCAAGAATTCAGAATGAAACGACGTCCAATGAGCCGTAACAGTGAATCCTCCTCAGACAATGAATGAACATGTAAACAGTCAATAATCTGGATTATCACATTATTAACATGCTGATTAGTGTTTGCTGTGACCTGAAGGTCCCTAATCTCAGTTCCTGCTGTCAGAAACTCCCCCAGCATCGTCTGTTGTTAATATCCGTCCACGAAGGGCGACGGCGTCATTAATCAACCGCCCATAGCCGTCAACACGCGCCGCTGTTGGGTCCAGGTGTCACAGAGGTCCAGCGGGCGCGTTCGCTCACCGAGAATCTCGTCAAAGATCTTGTAGAGTCCTGGAACGTAGGTGATCTCCCTCTGGTTCATCCCAACGTCTTCGTCAAAAACCCACATTTGCTGAAACAAAAACCAATTGAGTGAGCAACATTCCACAGGCAGGAGAAGGTGTCCAGCCCAGGGCTGACCTGGGTGACGGGCTCCACGCTGCCGATGTAGGTGTCGGGGCGCAGCAGGATGTGCTCCAGCTGGGTCTTCTTCTGGTACACGCGCTCCACAGACAGCTTGGAGGCCGCCTTGTCCTTCCTGGCTGCTTCCATCTTACCGCCATCACCTCTGCCGTTCGCAGCCTCCTGTGACAACCAGTTTAGAAGTTTAACAAACACTCCAGTTCAGCTGTGCCAGTGGCCACTTTTATCCCAGTTTACCTGAGCTTCAGCCCAGTTTAGAGCAAATAACTCCATAACATCACCTGCACAGTTCCAGTATAACACGATAATACACCATTAATAGACACTTTAATTACTGATGTCAGAATAAATGATACAACTATTCTACACTGAGGAGAAATGGACTGGTTTTACTGGGACAGAGGAGAAATGGACTGGTTACACTGGTGCAGTGAGGATAAAGGGACTGGTTATACTGGTGCAGACAGGATAAAAGGACTGGTTTTACTGGGACAGAAAGGATAAACGGACTGGTGATACTGGTGCAGACAGGATAAAAGGACTGGTTATACTGGTGCAGACAGGATAAACGGACTGGTGATACTGGTGCAGAGAGGATAAACGGACTGGTTATACTGGTGCAGACAGGATAAACGGACTGGTGATACTGGTGCAGAGAGGATAAACGGACTGGTTTTACTGGTGCAGACAGGATAAACGGACTGGTGATACTGGTGCAGAGAGGATAAAAGGACTGGTTTTACTGGTGCAGAGAGGATAAACGGACTGGTTTTACTGGTGCAGAGAGGATAAACGGACTGGTGATACTGGTGCAGACAGGATAAAGGGACTGGTGATACTGGTGCAGACAGGATAAAGGGACTGGTTTTACTGGTGCAGAGAGGATAAACGGACTGGTGATACTGGTGCAGACAGGATAAACGGACTGGTGATACTGGCTCGTTCTGTGATGTTCAGTCTTGTCTGTTACTTTTATTCACATCGAACCCCCGTTGGGAGCCATCCGTCCCGTGACGTCACCCACCAGTAACCAGTCTGAATTAGTTAGAGCCAGTTAGGCTCGGACCCTCAACCGACCACCAACCAGTCTGCCCGGGTGCCAAAGTTCTCCTCTGCTGCCCGGCTGCGTGGCTCGGCCCGGTTCTGGCCCGGTTCTGGCCCGGTGACCACGTCGGTGTTTGTGTTCAAACCCCAGCCGCGGGGGGGGGTTCAAGGCGGGTCTCACGGGGGGCCGGGTAGCGGTCCCCGGGTAGCGGTCCCCGGGTAGCGGTCACTCACCAGCCAAGCCAGCCCTCCGCTCCCCGCAGCGCCGTTGGACATGTCCCTTTGTGGTCCCGAGCTGCGTCTGAAAAATGTCCTCGAAAGCCTGGAAACAGCGGGGGGGTCCGAGTCTCAGGTGGCGTCTCAGATGGCGGCTTCCCTTCCCATGTTCGTCCTCCGCTGGCTCTAGAGGGGGGGCTCGGGGAGGCGCATGCCCGGCGGAGGAGCCCGTTCCGCGGCTACTCTTAAAATCGAGGACCGGTGCGGCGGAAGGCCCGAACTCCCAACAAAGATGCTAACCGGGCTGCGCGCCGCCGGATCAACACTGCGCGAGCCTCGTGCGCTGGACAGGCCCGCGGCTGCGAGCAAAAGCTGGACGGAGTGACGCGGGACAGTGGCGGAGAGGGCCCCGAAAATGAAACCCTTGGCACTTTTCATTTACAAATGAGTGAATTTGAGCTAGCACTCGCGTCCACTGTCCGGTTCCCCCATCTGCAAGACAGACGGCGGACTCGCCGGCCAATCAGGAGCCGCCTTTTACAAAGGAGCCGGCATTTCAGCCAATCAGAACCGAGATCACTCGGCGGTCAGTTCCCGCGCGCCGCCGCAAGGGGGAGCCAGAGTCGCGCTCCAGAGAAGCCAGACGGGGTTTAATTGATGCGACCAGACGGCGGCAAAACCAGTGAAACCAGCGCGTTTACCCACACTCCCAGCACACACACACTCACGTCACCGCTTCAGAGAAACGTCAGATAGCATAAATGCAGAAATTACACTAATAACGAGTTTATTACAGACAGGAGAACCAGTGGCGTTGATGCTGCTCCGTCCCACTCACCAAGTCTCATTTCAAAGACCTTCAGAAGACTATGGCTTTAAAGATAAAGTTCTTAGTGTTCACATTTCACACAAACACGTAACATCTGCACTTTCTGCATCCTTATCTCTCTATCCAGAGCCAATATTGCACTTGTCAACAAAGCAACTCCGAAGCTCTGAAGGAATGCTCTGGAATTCGCCGTCGACTCCCGTCAATCGTCCTGCAGGTAGATCTGGACTTCAAACGCGTAGTCCTCCGCCTGCTTCAGGCTCTGTCTGAAGAGCTGCGAGTGCTGCCACGACGCATCGCCTTCACCGCCACCCAGCTCTGCCGTGACCATCACCTCCGAGGAGCCGGCGGCGTCGGGGAAGGACTGGCTGTTCCCATCTGAGGAAGACGGGGAAGCTGTGAGGGGCGCCCGGCTGGACCGGGACCGCGGTCCTTACCGTACCTCCAGAGAACTCTGCCGTGGTCGGGCCGGCCTGCAAACGCCAGCAGACTCTCCCGGAGTGAAAGGTCTGACTGGTGGCCATGATGGAGACGGACTTGACCTTCAACCCTGCGGGGGCGAAGTCGAACTTCCAGCTGACGCGGCCCTCGGAGGAGCCGTCCGTCCGGGCGAGGTACACCTCAAGGAGAAGAGATCATCACAGCTTCTGCCCGTCAGAGGTCCGTGTCCACTGACCCAAACGTAGGAGTTTAAAGAATACCATCTCCCAGTCCAGCTCCACCTTCCTGAAGACCGACTCCTTCGTCCACAAGCAGCGCTCCCACGCCGGGGTCACCTCAGAGTCGTTGGACACGCGGCAGTACTCGTCTTTGACTGAGCTGTAGCGCACGTGCAGGAGCCTGTCGGCCCTCTCTCGGTCGGTCGGCGTAAACACAAACCCTGCAGGCTGGACACACACACACACACACACACACACAGCACGCACAGACACACAGACACACACACACACACACACACACAACACACAACCACACTCACACACACACACACACACCCACACACACACACCCACAGACACACACACACACACAACACACAGACACACACACACACACACAACACACACCACACACACACACCACCCACCCACACACACACCCACAGACACACAACACACACACCCACAGACACACACACACACACCCACAGACACACACACACACACAGACACACACACCCCCCATTACAGTCGTGCTGCACACCTCCAGGTGTGTGTGAGGGTCACTTCAGCACCTGTGCGGCTGCTCCGGTCTCCCCCCGCGCTCTCCTCCAGGCCAGAGATCCGGAGTTGCGCCCCCCCAGCTCCCCCTCTTTGGGCGTCTTGGGGGAGATGAACTCCACCAGCTCCACCAGCAGCCTCTCCGTCAGCTGCCTCTTCCTGTCTGGACTCACAGACTGCTGCCGCTTCAGCGCCCAGCAGCCGCCCCTCCGTCAGCGCCTCCAGCAGGAGCGGCGGCGGCGGCGAGAGACCCAGACTCACCGAAGCGTTCAGGCCGTTGATGGTGTGCATCAGCCACGCCTCCTGAACCCTGGTCCTCCTCGCCAGCACCTCCGGATGTTTGCAGGAGTACCTCCAGGTCACGTCAACCACCTGGGACACACGTGGACGCCGCCGTCAGGGACGGCGTGCGCGCGGGGGCCTGGAGCGCCGTCTGACCGCCTGACCCTCTGACCGTCTGACCCTCTGACCGTCTGACCCCCTGACCCTCTGACCCCCTGACCCTCTGACCGCCTGACCCTCCGACCCCTGACCCTCTGACCCCCTGTCCCTCTGACCCCTGACCCTCGACCCCGACCCTCTGACCCCCACCCCCTGACCCTCTGACCCCTGACCCCTGACCCCCTGACCCCTGACCTGGTCCTTGGAGAAAGCCAGGACGTAGGAGAGCTTCTTCCCCCAGCCGGCCTCGTACAGCAGAGGCTTATCGCACACGTTCTCGCAGGAGTCGCAGTGCAGCCAGCGACGCTGAGAGAGCGAGAACACCTCGGTCCACACGTGGTCTGGAAGAGGAGCAGAGTCACAGGAGGGGGGTTCGGTCAGCTCAAAGCCACGCCTCCGTCCTTCTGCACCAACACGCTTACAACGGTTCGTATCTGAGCGGCAGACAGACCCACTCCTGCTAAACATCGGTGAACGCCAGCAGACGGTTTGGTGGTGGAGGCTGACCTCGGTCTCTTCCTCTCCCCTGTTCCTACCTGTGCTGTCCCAGACGTATCGGGCCTCCAGGCCCAGCGCGCGGCAGCACAGCGTGAAACAGTTGGCCCACTCCCCACAGCGCCCCCTCCTGGTCTCCAGAAGCTTCTCAGGGTTATTGTACCTGCGTTTACAGGTGGGAGTGAAGACAGGGCCTGAACGTTTGTTCTCCACACACGCTTGAAAGGTGAAAGACCTCTATACGAGCTGCGCTGTTTGTGGTGACAGACGGGCTTAGTGAGCAAGACGGGAGCGCTGGTTTACGTTTAACGCCTGTCTGCACGCTGTAGTGTTTAACAAGAGGTCATGGTCTCATGGTCTCTGTTCCTTGAGCATCAACGTGTGACAGTAAAATAGCTTGTATGTAGGAAATATAGTCCACTAAGGAGAAGTGAGGAGGAAGGCCAACCTGGGGAATCTGGTGGAGAGCTGGCAGCTCTGACAGAAGTGGTTCTCCACCCGCTGAGCCCCCCAGCGGAGGTCGTCTGTGCTGGGACTCAGGGAGCCCTGGTTCTGGGTGGAGCCCCCGCAGCGGCTGCAGGGCAGACAGTTGACCCAGGAGAAGAAGGCCTGTTTGAACCATCTGAGCAACTCCAGCACCAGGAAGTCTTCTACTCCAAGTTTACACTCTGCAGAGAACAACCGGCGGGTTCACACCTCCGCTACAAACACCTGAACCTCAAGAGGCCGTCTGCTTCACCTGGATCAGCGTCCTTGGCCTCCTTCAGATGTTGCTCTGCAGAAGCCAAGAGCTGCTGCTGAGGGACGACTCTTCTGGCCGCCTGCTGCAGGTCGGCGCTTTCGTACTGCATCACGTGTTGGAAATTTGACTGCAGGGTCACAAAGAAGCTCATGCTGCTCTCCTGAAGACAAAACCACCCAAGTGAGCCTCCTCCTGCTCCTTAACCGAAGACTCAAACGGTGTTTGTGGGAACGTTCCCTCCATCTAGAGCGCATCCGTACCAAGGACGACGGGTGCGGCGTGGCCGGCGGGACCGCCTGGCTGGAGCCAGCAGCGCCGGCAGAGCTCTCTGGTTCTGGTGCGGAGGTCGTCCGGGCCGGTTGGACAGACCGTCCTCCTCCGAGTCTCTGGTCCCTCTCTGTCGCGATGGATTCCCTGATGAGCTTCAGCTGCTCCACCGATGCAGATTTGGGGAAGACGAGGTGAGTCTCGGCCTGGAAAGGTGACCGAGTTTAGCAAAGGTCGCCGGCTTCTGGCGCTTTTCCTGCCGGCCGGCGCTCCTACCTCCTCGAAGCCCATCTCGAACAGACATTCCACGGCGCCTTTGATGGGCAGCAGCTTGGTGGAAAAGGTTGGGTTTCCAATGCGAATGGATCTGTACTTTTCCTCATTGGGGAATCTGTTTGGAGACACATCCCGACGACCGCAGTGAGCGAAGACTCTCTCATTACCGACAGATTTGAATGATTTAGACCATCTTTTAGCGCAACGCAACAAACGATGTAAACTTAAAATACCCCCATTGATGACAGGAATTAGCGGCGGCATGCACCGCCTGCTGGTTTTGCATGTAACCTTCATGTAATCGTCTCATCTGTCTCGTCTTAAATCTGCCTTTTTCACCTTAAATCTGCCTTTTTCACCTTAGAATGTTGTCCGCGTAAGTGAGCAGCAGCTTGGCAGCGTCTAGAAAAACGTCGTTTGAATTCTCGCACAATGTCGTCACTGCGGATGACGCCGACATGTTTGTGTGTAAAACGAACTAAAAGACTTTTTAAATGTTTCTCGAGATAAAAAGAAATAAAAACTAAAGCCGAGGACGTCGGGCTACTTCCGGCTCTTCTTCTTCTCCGCTTCCTTCTTCTTCTTCGTTGTTTTTCTTCTTCTTCGGTTTCTTCTTCTTTGTCGGTTTTTTCTTCTTCGTCGTTTTTTCTTCTTCGCCGTTTTTTCTTCTTCGTCGTTTTTTTCTTCTTCGCCGTTTTTTCTTCTTCGTCGGCTTTTTCTTCTTCGTCGTTGTTTTCTTCTTCGTCGGTTTTTTCTTCTTCTTCGTTTTTGTCTTCTTCTTATTCTGGGGTCCTAAAGGCGGGTTCGGGGGGTTTTAGTAGACCTTTTGCCGCCCGACGACAATTATCAACTTGAAAATGCCGTCCAGATAAATTACACGTAACAAAACATCAACGTTGACGTATTTTACCAATAGAAAGTGTTTTGGTCGTCATTAGGTGTGCGTCACATTTATAGACCGGTAAACACCTTTATTGTTTATATGCACGCAGGCGGTCAGTGCGCCCCCTCAGAGCCGTCCCGCCTCCGTCCTGTCGACAGAATAAACATGAATAACGCGAGCAGCGACATTCTCAAAGTGTCCCCGGGTGAGTAGAGCGGTGCTCTTGGACGTGTCTGTCGCACTTCTACCAGCAGCCGGAGCCCAGTGTTCCCAGTGTTCCCAGTATGACGCTGCTGTCGCCCTGCTGGTCCAGACTGGTGGCCCCCAGGCCTCTGGCCCGGACGGCCGCGTGTGTGCGCCCCCCCCAGGACCGGTGCCCCGGGGGCCCGGGGTCGCAGCGCCCCCCCAGGAGGGCCCCCAAGTCCACCCCCCCCAGGAGGGCCCCCCCCAGGTTCGGCCCCCCCCCCTCCAGGTTGGCCCCCCCCAGGAGGGCCCCCAGGTTGGCCCCCCCCACCTCCAGGTTCACCCCCCCCAGGAGGGCCCCCCCCCCCAGGTTGGCCCCCCCCAGGAGGGCCCCCCTCGCCCCCCCCAGGTTGGCCCCCCCGCCCCTCCCCCCAGGTTGGCCCCCCCACCTCCAGGAGGGCCCCCCAAGTTCACCCCCCACCCCCAGGATGGCCCCCTCGCCCCCCCCAGGTTGGCCCCCCACCTCCAGGATGGGCCCCCCCACCTCCAGGTTCACCCCCAGGAGGGCCCCCCCACCCCCAGGTTGGCCCCCCCCACCTCCAGGAGCGCCCCCCCCAGCGGCGGCGGCGGGTGGCGGTGACGGGGCTGGGGCTGGTGTGCCCCCTGGGCAGCGGCGCGGCGCTGGCGTGGGAGCGGCTGGTGGGCGGGGCCAGCGGCCTGGTGGGCCTGGACCCGCAGCAGTACCACACGGTCCCCTGCCGGGTGGCGGCCCTGGTGCCCAGGGGGGCCGCGCCGGGCCGGTTCAGCGAGCAGGCGGTCCTGTCGGCGGGGGGGGGCCCCAGCGTGACCCCCGCCACCGCCATGGCGCTGGGCGCCGCCCAGCTGGCCCTGGAGGACGCGGGCTGGAGGCCCCGGACCCCCCGGGAGCAGCGGGCCACGGGCGTGGCGGTGGGCATGGGCATGGTGCCCCTGGAGGAGATCGCCCGCACCGCGGCCGCCTTCGGCGAGGGCGGGTACCGCAGGGTCAGCCCCTTCTTCGTGCCCCGCGTGCTGGTCAACATGGCCGCCGGCCACATCAGCATCCGCCACGGGCTGCGGGGCCCCAACCACGCCGTGTCCACCGCCTGCACCACCGGGGCGCACGCCGTGGGCGACGCCGCCGGCTTCGTCGCCCGCGGCGACGCGCTGGCCATGGTGGCGGGGGGCACGGAGTCCTGCGTGGGGCCCCTGGCGCTGGCGGGCTTCTGCCGGGCGCGGGCGCTCGCCACCAGGTGGAACGGCGAGCCGGCGGCGGCGTCCAGGCCCTTCCACCCGGAGAGGGAGGGCTTCGTGATGGGCGAGGGCGCCGCCGTGCTGCTGCTGGAGGAGATGGGCCACGCCGTGGCGAGGGGCGCCAGGATCTACGCCGAGGTCCTGGGCTACGGGCTCTCCGGGGACGCCAGCCACATCACGGCGCCGCCGGCCGACGGGGGCGGAGCCTACAGGTCAGGATCGTCCCGGGCCGTCGCCATCGAGGGGCGGGCGGCGCCGCAGGTGTGACCGAGACTCCGCCCCCCCCTCTGCCCAGGTGCATGGCCGCGGCCCTCCGCGACGCCGGCGTGTCCACGGCGGACGTGACGTACGTGAACGCTCACGCCACCTCCACGCCGCTGGGCGACGCCGCCGAGAACGCCGCCATCAAGAGGCTGTTCCGGGAGGACGCCGCGCGCCTGGCCGTGTCCTCCACCAAGGGGGCCACGGGGCACCTGCTGGGGGCCGCCGGGGCCCTGGAGGCGGCCTTCACGGCCCTGGCCTGCTACCACGGCGTGCTCCCCCCGACCCTCAACCTGGACCGCACCGACCCCGAGTTCGACCTGAACTACGTCCCCCGCGTGGCGCAGCCGTGGCCCCTGGACGGGCGCCGCCGCGTCGCCCTCACCAACTCCTTCGGCTTCGGGGGGACCAACGCGTCGCTTTGTCTGGCCAGTGTGTGACCGTGTGTGTGTGTGTCACAAAATTATTAATAAAGACAACTTGAAAGGCGTCCTTAGACTTTTAGAACAATTAAACCACACAAACTGTTTTGTTGATGCCGCTGTGGATGCAGTACCCCGTGTGTCCGCTAGAGGACGTTATTGTAACCACAGTACCCCGTGTGTCCGCTAGAGGGCGTTATTGTAACCACAGTACCCCGTGTGTCCGCTAGAGGGCGTTATTGTAACCACAGTACCCCGTGTGTCCGATAGGGGCGCTGTTGTAACCACAGTACCCCGTGTGTCCGTCAGGGGGCGTTAT
Source organism: Lagocephalus sceleratus (assembly GCA_911728415.1). NCBI lineage: Eukaryota > Metazoa > Chordata > Actinopteri > Tetraodontiformes > Tetraodontidae > Lagocephalus > Lagocephalus sceleratus. Next base: position 912,785 of record CAJVRN010000229.1, on the reverse strand, counting down.
TGTAACCACAGTACCCCGTGTGTCCGCTAGAGGGCGTCATTGTAACCACAGTACCCCGTATGTCCGCTAGAGGGCGTCTGTTGTAACCACAGTACCCCGTGTGTCCGCTAGAGGGGTTATTGTAACCACAGTACCCCGTGTGTCCGCTAGAGGGCGTTATTGTAACCACAGTACCCCGTGTGTCCGCCAGGGGGCGTTATTGTAACCACAGTACCCCGTGTGTCCGCTAGGGGGCGTTATTGTAACCACAGTACCCCGTGTGTCCGATAGGGGCGCTGTTGTAACCACAGTACCCCGTGTGTCCGTCAGGGGGCGTTATTGTAACCACAGTACCCCGTGTGTCCGCTAGAGGGGTTATTGTAACCACAGTACCCCGTGTGTCCGATAGGGGCGCTGTTGTAACCACAGTACCCCGTGTGTCCGATAGGGGCGCTGTTGTAACCACAGTACCCCGTGTGTCCGCCAGGGGGCGTTATTGTAACCACAGTACCCCGTGTGTCCGTCAGGGGCGCTGTTGTAACCACAGTACCCCGTGTGTCCGCCAGGGGGCGCTGTTGTAACCACAGTACCCCGTGTGTCCGCCAGGGGGCGTTATTGTAACCACAGTACCCCGTGTGTCCGATAGGGGCGCTGTTGTAACCACAGTACCCCGTGTGTCCGATAGGGGCGCTGTTGTGACCACAGTACCCCGTGTGTCCGCCAGGGGGCGTTATTGTAACCCACAGTACCCCGTGTGTCTGATAGGGGGCGCTGCAGCGTCTCAAACCGTCTGATCGAGTTAAATTGTTCAAATGTTCAGAATCACTTTGAGATGTGTAGTTTCAGCACTTTACGCGATAAAAGCCGTTTAAAGCTCACGAAGAGCAACAGCAAAACTAAAAACACACAAATATTTACAGCGTCTCAAACGAATAAACAGATTTATTCAGAGCGTCACGATCGAGATCTTTAATTAACAATAAGTTGAGATGGTGTCCGACCTGAAACCCTCTGATATCTGATGATATCTGATGTGCGGCTGAAAGCTCCATGTAAGCTTCTTGGAACATTCACCTCGTGGTACAGAATAATAACGTCCCTGCGAGGGTGACGTGTGGAGGTGTTTGGTCTGAGCTCGTCCTCAGAGTAAAAGCGGCCCTGGTGATGGATCACGTGTCCACTTATACACTTTTAGGATCTCTTCTGGCTGTCACTAATGAACAAATGAATTATTCACCCGTTAATGAATTAAAATGATCCGACAAAGATCCATGAGCCGTCCTCGGCATCACTTCCCGTCCGCCCGCCGCTGCGGGTCCGTGCGGGTCCGTGCGGGTCCGTGCGGACGAGAGGAGCGTGAAAAATGGATGAATGAAGGGATGAAGGGATGAAAAGAGGGAGCGCTCCTCCGGGGGAAGCTGTCACTTCGCTCCCGTGATGATTAAAGACTACGCCTCCTAATATTCTCTCTCTTTTTTTGACAATTCCGCCTAATGAGGAAGCATCCTGAGCCGAGTTTGGTCACCATGGCAACAGAGTCAGTGCGCATCCCTTTGATGTCCCACATGGAGCACGGTTCACCAGCACGAGCTCCAAGAGCCCCTTCATTCCTCAGCATCCGTGTTGTTGTCAGGAGTCGGGATACGGACGAATAACAGGAGGAATAACAGTATGAATAAGTAGTAACAGTAGTAGTAACAGTAGTAGTACGAGTAGTAGTAACAGTAGTAATAACAGTAGTAGTAACAGTAGTAGTAACAGTCATAGTCATAGAGGGGGGTCACCTCACACAGGAGGGGTCAAGGTCACGAGCGAACAGAACTTTGAGGTTCTTCAGATCTGGCCTGTCTCAGACTGACATCAGCGACCCTGATGAGGTCACCACGATGATGATGTTGATGAGGTCATCATCATGATGAGGTCATCATGATGAGGTCATCACGATGATGATGAGGTCATCACGATGAGGTCATCACGATGATGATGAGGTCATCATGATGAGGTCTTCATGATGATGATGAGGTCATCATGATGAGGTCATCACAATGATGATGAGGTCGTCACGATGAGGTCTTCATGATGATGATGAGGTCATCACGATGAGGTCATCCTGATGATCAGGACGGTCCTGATTCGCCGCCCTCCCCGCGTCTGCTCCTCTCCGAGCTCGCCGACCGCCACCGCCGTCTTCTCCCTCAGGAAGTGGCGGGCCTCGACCATCTGCTCGTCTCCAAATACGGTTTTTCGTGCCGTTGTTCCGTCTGCCATCTGGCCGCGGCGCCGTCTGTGAAACAATCGATGATGTCGCCTCGTCTGGTGAGAATTCTCCACTTTCTTCAGTAAACAGTCGCTGGAACGCTTCACCAGGCAAACCTGGGATTCAAGGCCTTTCAAGGACTCAAGGCCTGGACCAGCCCCCCCCGGTGGCTGGTTCTGGTACGACCTCAGTGTTCCTGCCGGAGGATCCCGAACGTTCCTCTGAAGGTAGGAAGAGGATAAAAGTGAGGAAGAGGAGGGTGAGGAAGAGGAGGGTGGGGAAGAGGAGGGTGAAGAAGAGGAGGGTGAGGAAGAGGAGGGTGAGGAAGGGGAGGGTGAGGAAGAGGATAAAAGTGAGGAAGAGGAGGGTGAGGAAGAGGATAAAAGTGAGGAAGAGGAGGGTGAGGAAGAGGAGGGTGAGGAAGAGGATAAAAGTGAGCAAGAGGAGGGTGAGGAAGAGGATAAAAGTGAGGAAGAGGAGGGTGAGGAAGAGGATAAAAGTGAGGAAGAGGAGGGTGAGGAAGAGGATAAAGAGTGAGGAAGAGGAGGGTGAGGAAGAGGAGGGTGAGGAAGAGGAGGGTGAGGAAGAGGAGGGTGAGGAAGAGGAGGGTGAGGAAGAGGAGGGTGAGGAAGAGGAGGGTGAACAAGAGGAGGGTGAAGAAGAGGAGGGTGAGGAAGGGGAGGGTGAGGAAGAGGAGGGTGAAGAAGAGGAGGGTGAGGAAGAGGAGGGTGAAGAAGAGGAGGGTGAGGAAGGGGAGGGTGAGGAAGAGGAGGGTGAAGATGAAGAGAGCAGCGTTCATGGAGAGTGAAGCCGTGTTCACCAGGGTTGGTCACCCTCAACAGGTCTCACACGCCCTCGATCCCGACCTTCATCACGTCTGAGGATGAGGAGGAGGATGAAGGTCTCCTCGTGTTTCAGTGATTCAGGACTTTGATTGACACACCTGAGGCTGAAGCCCCGCCCCCTGGGGGGGTCTACCTGGGAGTCTCCTGGTTCCCAGGGACTCTGCGTCCTCGTCGGTGCGTGTACACCTGAGCAGGTGAGTCACTCACGTGACAGAAGTCACGCAGTTCCGATGTGAACTTGATTGATCACGTGACCGAGGGTGGCGGTGCCGGTTTCGGGTGGTCCTGGCCCTCCCGTCAGGAATGTCGCGTCCCTCCGAAGCCGACCTGCGGCGGTGGACGTTCATTCATCCCACCTGGTCGCCATGGCAACCTCACCGTGGCGGCCGCTGCCGTTTCTCACAGCCGACGCAGGAAACGCACTTTCAAATTAAGAGCACCGCCAGCCCTCCCGGGCGTCGGGAACGCGCCTGTCGCGGGTAAAACAATTACGTCGGCCTTTAACTTGTGTGAAAATAAACCGGCTCCGTTCGCTTGAGCTCACAGGCGCCCGTTCCACCACAAGGACGGGGATCCAGCGAAGCGCTTCATCAAAGTAACCCGGAGAAAAAGCAGGTTTTACTTTTGCGTGTTTGACCGGATGTGGTCTTGTTGCAGGCGCGGCTTCACGCAGGCAGCCCCTCCCTTTCCCCATTCAGGCTTCATCCTGGGGGGGTCAATGATGCAGATTCTCACTGCGCCTGGCGCACCGGGGAGCGGAGCCTGCGGCGGACAGGGCGGCCCCCAGCCCCGCTGAGCTGCGCGAGGAGCGGGCGTCGTGCAGCCCCCCCGGCCCCCGACGGCGTGTGCAGGTGAGAGCCGCCTGTTGCTCCCGCCGCTGCACGTCTGCGTGCCGCTGCATGCAGCCGCGGGTCCGCGGGAGCCCCCCCGTGCCCGGGCAGCCGCCCGCCCCTGGGCTCGGCTCGGGTTTTCCGGTGCGTGGTGTTTTCGGTGCAACGGTCCGACGGACGCCATTAAAAGACACGACGGGTGTTCCTCGGGACGTCAAATCCATGTGCGTTCATCCGCGCGACTGAGCCGCAGCCGGCGGCTCCTGCCCAGGAGTGCCCGTTCGGGGGAACTTTGTCCTGCAGCCCCCCGCGGCTGGTGCAGAGTCCAGAGGACAAGCGGCCAAAGTTCCCCTCTGCCCCCAGCTGGGTCTGCTGCCTCACACTGGTCCAGTCCCAGTTTGCTGACTGGTCTGACTGGACAGGCGGCCCCCCCCGCCAGCAGCTCTGAGGCCACTGGGAACCAGTAGCGCACTGGAGGAGCAGCCCTGGCCCACCAAGGACCCCGGGCGAGCGGTTCGCTGGCGGCGAAGGGTTCCACCTTCAGGTGGAGACCTTCGCCGATGATGACATCATCGCTGTGTTTGTTGGGTTTGAGCGGATCGACCTGGACAAAGTTCACGCCCTCAGGTGTGTGTTGGTTTGTGGGGAAGCTTTTACTGGAGAAATACCAGTAAGTGGGCCCAGCAGGCCCCAGCGGGCCCCAGCGGGGACTTAAACCTGCGCCTGCCAACGCTAACAAACCCACAACTTCCCCCAACGCGTTTCTGCGTCTCCGTGCGGAGGGATGAATATTTAACGAGCACTGTGGATTCTGATCCGTGCGCTCTAATCCCTCCTCTCCTCCAGCCGCTCTGACCTTTCGCCGTCTCAGACGTAATCCCCGAAGGGCCGCGCCGCGCCGCCGTTTGGTCAGGAGCGAAGATCAGAGCTTCGGGAGCGTCTTCCTGTTTGACAGGAAGGGGCCGCTGCTGTAGGCCAGAGGAAGCTGAGACCGGAGAGGGTCTGGAGCCCAGAACCTTCAGGCGCCGGCGCCTCAGGCTCCGCCCAGTCGGCGGGTCACGGAAGGAGGTCCTCCGTCTGGCTTATTTGCGGCGCAGACTGAAAGGCCTCGTCTCTCTCTCTCTCTCTCTCTCTCTTTCTAAACCTGCTTCAGGACTCGAGGCAGCATGACGGCGCTCCACGCCCGGGTGGGCGGAGCCTGAGGAGCGCTCGCCGCGAAGGCACCGGCGGGCGGAGTTGCGGCGCCAGACGGGATGCTGCTGATGGTCGGCCAGTATGACCCTGCTGGACTTGTGGCTGGCCCGCTCCCTCCCCATGTGCCTGCTCCTCCAGAGCCTGGTGCTGATGGCGCTGTGCTTCCCCTCGGCCAGCATGTGCCCCAAGGGCTGCGTGTGCCAGCGCGACCCCCACCTGCACGGCCTCAACGTCACCTGCAGCCAGTCGCGCCTCAAAGAGATCCCCCCCAGCCTCCCGGTGGACACCGTCCTCCTGCGGCTGGACCACAACCAGATCGGGGCGGTGCCCGAGCAGGCCTTCCACGGGCTGCGGCTGCTGCGGGAGCTCAACCTGTCCTACAACGCCGTGGAGACGCTGGGCGAGGGCTCCTTCAGCGGCGTGGAGCCCACGCTGCAGGTGCTGGACCTGTCGCACAACCGCATCACCAGCGTGCACAAGGACGCCTTCGCCCGCCTCAAGGCCCGCGTCATCGTGGACGACAACCCCTGGCACTGCGACTGCGCCCTGCAGCAGGCCATCAGCGGCATGGCGCACAACCACGAGGCCGCCGCCCGCGTGCTCTGCCGCAGCTCGGAGCTCCTGGACCAGGAGGGCCGACCCTTCCTGGCGGTGGACACCGACCTGTGTAACCTGGCCAAACGGACCACAGACTACGCCATGCTGGTGACCATGTTCGGCTGGTTTGCCATGGTCATCTCCTACGTGGTCTACTACGTGCGGCAGAACCAGGAGGACGCCCGGCGCCACCTGGAGTACCTCAAGTCTCTTCCCAGCAAGCCCAAGAAACCCGACGAGGCCGACGACATCAGCACCGTCGTCTGACTGAGCGGACACGGGATCCGGATCGGTGGTGTTTACAGACCTTTAGGTAGCGCTCGTCCCCGTCAAACCCGTCGGACAACGTTGTCGTGTGTGCGTGTGTGCGTCCGCGAGCGATCCGGGAGGAAACGAGAGGGAATCTTCCCCAACGCGATCCACCGCGGGGAACCGTTTTTGGTCCTTTTGGCCCGAGTTTGTACTGGTCCCCCTCACGAAAGCTTCTACAATCCCCTTCTTTTTACTAAACAAGCCTCTCTGCCCAGCTCTGATGATTTTCTAAGAGTTATTTATTTATTTCAGTTTTATGCTCCTAAAAATCAGATCCAGTCAGAAAATCCAGGATTTTATTTTGTAGGATTGACCACAGTTCCTCAGTGGGACCTCCTTGAGGAGGCCTCGCATTTACTCAAGCCCGTTTTCTTCTTTTTACAGATTGAACGTAAAAATTTGAAATTTTGATCTCAGGTTTGATTATTGAGCATTTTTTTAAAGTCAGATTTGGAATACCTAAAAGTACATTTTTAAGACGTTAGAACCTGAATTTTATGTCCCAGACTTCAGAGCCTCCCTTCCAAGTAGCTAAATTTGTTTTTTTTACTTTCATCCAGGCTAACGATGGATTCAAAAACGATCCGGAAATGTCGGATCGATCCCCGTTTGGTGGCCCTGCACGCTCTTCCCCGACCCGGGACCGCCCCGGCGCCCGACCCTCGAGGTTGCATGTTTTCAGTCGAGTCTTGTTTTCGTAACCCCGAGACTGTTCGTAGAATCTCGTCCCTGCTGAATGACAATGACTTCGCCGTTAACGTGTAGGTTTACGTGTTTACAAAGTACTGTTGCGTGTCGGTTCCGTGTACGTGGCGATGGTGTAAAGCACCACATCGGTTTCAAAGTCTGGCGCGAGTGTCGAAGTTCTAAAATCGAGGCCGGGTCAACGCGGATTCAACAAGACAATCTAAGTTGGGCCAAAGTTAGGAGCTCGCCGGCGACCCCCGAGCAGAACTGCGATCGTGTTACCGACAACCTGGACGTGAAGCGAGTCAAAGCTAACGAAGCGAAGCACAGAATCGTTGGCGACACCCACGACGGCCGCCCGCCCAGCGGGGGGCCTCGCCTCGTGAAACCACCGTTCACGACGTCTGTCTCCGACGTTCTCAGACCGTTTCTCTGCTGATCGACACAAGCACAACATCTCCCCGGACTTCCACGTCAACCATCTCTCACCAGCAGCTCGGTCTCGGGCGTCGCGGGCGTCTCGGGCGTCGCGGGCACGGTGGCGGTCAGTCGCCTCGAGGCCGGGCTGCGGGGGCGCGCCTTTCCCTTTAAGAGTCAACGTCAACCAACGCCCGTCGCTTCTTTACTCGCTCAGACAACAGAGAAACCACCCGAAGGCCTCGTGACAAGCTGCGTTGAGGCTCCCGCAAGGACTTGCTGCGACCGTCGGCCACTCGCCGGGCCGCCGTTTGTCGGGCGTTGTACAGTTACCGTGGCGTCCTGGCAGGGAGGCTGTAATTAGACTGTAGGCTCACATGTAAATATCAGTGTTGTGTCAAGAATCAGAATCCCTTTAATTAGATGTTCCTGAATGTGCGACTTCCCTCAACTTTGACTAGTAGAAGAAACGCAGCCCCCCCCAGGGGGGCGGGGCGGGGGGCGGTGCATGTACAGTGTAATGAAGCACAGTGTAGCCAAGTACTTGAGAGTATTTCTAAGTGCCTGAATACTTCTCTGACCATTTCAAACGTTTTCTATTTGGTTCTTCCACCTCCGCTCACTGTTGGTGCGTTGGTCCCGTTTCTCTCTCACCTATGCCGACGTGAAGTGCTGTCAGCTCGACTTCCATGTTCCGTTTCCCGGTTTTCCATAAACAGCGCCTGACGACATGGAAATGGAGTTTTGTGATTTTTGTTGTAATGGAATGGCACAAAGAAAATGAAATAAAGGAGGTCCGCATCGAGTCTGGTGTTTCTTCAAATCGGTCCTGTTCTCACGGCTTCATCTCAAACCGCCGATCCAGAGGTTTATTCAAGGTTGGTCTTTGATTCTGAAGACCTTTGATACAATCAAAGACGTCCTCACACCAAACCCATCCATCAGCAGGTTGTTCCTGCTGCACTCACACTCCTCGCCATCTTTGACCTCATTTCCATCTGATCGTTTCATCACGACTCAAACACATCAAGGCTCTGGGAACAAAGCGAGATCAAAGCCATCTTTAGCGGCAGCCTCCATCTGTTGCTGCAGTCTTCTTCTTTAAGAGCCACCCGTCTGTCGGGTCGGTTTCAGGCCTTCACGCTGTTTCCACCATTGGAGGTCCAACCGACGCGGCTGTGACCATCTGAAGGCGCCACAGTCGGGTTAGCTGACGCCTTTCGCAGCCTCCACACAGAGCTGAGCATTCCCGTATGAACAGAGCGGAGAACAGACGGGACGCCTGCGCCAGCCGCCCTCCTCAACTTTGCTCACGTGATCAGCAGAGTTCCTCCAAGTGTCGGCAGCAACGTGAGCAACGTGTGACAGACGAGTCCCACACGACCACCGGAGACCCCAGGAAGCAACAGGTCAGAGGTATAGGTGGGTCGGTTAGGGTTAGGGTGGGTAGGTCGGTTAGGGTGGGTGGGTTAGGGTGGGTAGGTAGGTCGGTTAGGGTGGGTAGGTAGGTAGGTTAGGGTTAGGGTAGGTAGGTTAGGGTAGGTAGGTTGGTTAGGGCTATGGTTAGGGTGGGTAGGTCGGTTAGGGTGGGTAGGTAGGTAGTTTAGGTAGGTAGGTTAGGGTGGGTAGGTAGGTAGGTTAGGGTAGGTAGGTTGGTTAGGGCTATGGTTAGGGTGGGTAGGTCGGTTAGGGTGGGTAGGTAGGTAGTGTAGGTAGGTAGGTTAGGGTGGGTGGGTAGGTAGGTTAGGTTTAGGGTGGGTAAGTTAGGTTTAGGGTGGGTAGGTCGGTAAGTCAGTTGGTCAATTGGTGATGTTGTTGAGTATCACGTACAAACTGTTGTCGCGTGATCCTCTAGCTTTGACCCAGCCCCTCCCCCTGCTGGTCGTAGATGGTTGTCGCGGCTTCGGTGAATCTATTTCAGATTTCAGAGACGTTCTGACTTTTCTCTCTGACCTCCTGACCTTCTCCATTTAGAGGCAGCTGGCGAGTTCTGCCAGAACTTTCTGTGAAACCACCAACACAGTCCTACGTGAGAGGAGGCTGAAAGCTGCACCGTAACCTGAGGCTGTGTCGGTGCGCTGAACAGCTGAATTCTGGGTAAAAAGAGAAACTTCCTTTCTTCAAGTATTTAACTAACTAAAAAGTAAATCCTTCATTTTCTCTGCTCTTTCATGCAGCGAAAGAATTCCAATAATAAAACAAGAACTTCAAATGGAGCAGAAATAATGAGATTTTTCCTCTGTGTACTTCTGATCGTGTGTTTTCTTGTAATTTAATCTCCAGTTAAACTCTGATTTTATCCCTGACATTAACATTCTGCTGATATTCTGCAGCATAACTCATCTGAACACGAAGCCTTCAGAGAGAAAGGTCTAATTCTCTGCTACAGAGGAACACGTTTAGATGCCAAACAGGAACCAATAAACGCAGCGAAATCTAAATAAAGAGCTGATTTGCATGGGCAGGTCCAGGAAATCAACCTCCCAGTGATGGAAGCAGAGTAGATGCTGAATCATTATTTCATCTGTTCAACGTGAAATTGGATCCACAAAAAGAGCGTTTGAATCACAGATGGCTTTGTTAGTCATTTCATCTGGCGGCGGCTATTAAATGAGGCGCCGCCGTCGAGGTTTAATATCGACGGCACAGATGAAGGCACAGAGATCTTCATGAAATTATGATTTCATCTAAAATGAGAAGGAAACAGAGGTTCAATCGCAGGAGGGGCTCCAGGGTGGCACCATGGAAGGGGGGGGCTTCATCATCTTCATCACTCTGCACTGATGCTGCGCTCATAAATGCGTTACCCATCATGCACCGGTGCACCCCAGACCATCAGGGATGCAGGATGACAACAGGAGAGAAGATAAGTCTGGTGCCCACCCATGGAGAGGGGCCCATGGAGGTGGGGGGGGGTGCATCAATATTGATGCAGATATCTCACAGGACTTGATTTCTGATCCTAAATTCATGAAACGACCTTTCTGCCGCTTTAGTCCTCCTCTTGTTCAGTTAAGGAGAAACGTGCAGCTGGAGTTTCAGTGCTGTGAGCCTGATTAAGCTCTAATTGGCCCTCACAAACGTCATGCTGCTGGTTTGATGTCTAAGGAGGAGGGCGCCCCCCGCCGGTGAGTCCCGCTACTACACCCGCCCCGCCGCGGTCTTTGTCCAGCAGGGGGCAGCACCTAACTGACCTCTGCCTGAGACCTGGGGCCGTGACCTTTCGCTGTGACCTCAGGGGTCTTAAAACTCATGTTTGTGGGTTCGCAGCTCACCCTCATGTCATCGTATCTCTGATTCCACTGGAGAATGTGCCAGACTTTGAGGAGTTTCAACCTTTACAGGATGCACCAACAATGACGAGGATGCTGAGGGACTCAGCAGAAATAGGGCCCCGGGGCAGCGCAGCCCAGTTTTCAGGGATAATTGGGTCTTCAGGGCGTTCTACAAATTCCTGTGTGGGTTTGAGGAACTTTAAGGAAGTATTGGATTTACCTTTTTACATCCTCAGCGGGTTTCGTGTAGATGGAAAAGGTTTCTCCTGAAGCATTTTCCCCAAACAAGCTGAGAAGTTGTCTCAGAAGAACCTCAGAGGAACAAACAGATTCTCCTCGTCTACAGGTGAATGAACCATGCAAGTAAATTGTTGGATTACTAACCATGGTCTCTGTGTATCGATTTATCGGGGAGGGTCGGGGGTGGCGTCCTGTCTACTGTTGACATTCAGCGTCTACGGGCGGCGGCAGGTCCACGAGGTTTGACAGTAAATTGATGTGGCGCTTCGGAACAATGCGGAAACATCGGAAAAGAGCGTCACCTATCGACGTGAGGTCAGAACGACGCCAAAGCTGGAGCTTTGGACTCTGGAGGGGTCAAACGTGAACCGTCACGCCACGGCCCGCCGGGGCTCTCTGCTTCCTGATTGGCCACCCGGCCCTGAGGCTCCTGGGTGGAGAACCAGTTAGGAAGGTGGACGCTGGAGGTCCATGTAGGCCCACCAGAACATCCCACCAGAGGGACGTCCCACCGTGTCCAGGGAGGACTGGACCCGGCCTCGTCAGACAGTTTCAGCTGGGTGAACAACCGAGGGGGGGTTTAATACCACAGAAGAAGAGAGGTGATCTATTTCCCTGAGAACTGAACCAAAGTGGTGATTCTAATCAAATGTCGTCCCACATGGACGCTGGAACTCCTGAAATCTGGGCGTTAATGAATCCCGGTGCACTGGCAGCGCACGGGCCGCAGGGGGCGCTGTTGAGCGGATCCTCAAAAACAAGAGTCAGGCAGGAGGATGAAAAACACAATAAACGTGGTTGTTCTTTGTTCTGTCGGCATGTGTGATGCCCCCGTGGTCTTTGGCCCCTCATGTGGAACCGGTCTTCTGGCTGCGGGGTCATCAAACCCTCCACCGTGATAAGGTTGGAGTCAGAGGTCAGGTGTGGCTCTTCAGCTTTCAGGAATATCTGATTTACGAAGCTGATCGATATGTGCAGCGTTTCTGAAAGCTTCTGAAAGGCTTGCTGAAGACCATCAGGTCTTCACATCATTTTGGGATATTTGGGTCTCAGATGTTCGCTGACGGAAATCCTCCGTTTTATCCGCGTTGCATAAGAGACGATGTGATTTTATCTCGTGGAACTTCGTGGCTGGTAGCGGCAGCGACGTGAGCTGCAGCTCTGTGAACTTTGCAACCATTAAACAGTCAACAGGACAACTTTCCTTACGTAACAGCTTCTGGCGAGAATGCGTGTTAATTGTGAAAAGAACAACCGGAAACTGACATCAGAACTTCAGAATGCAGAAGTCCTCCTGTGTCGCGTTTACCAACCAAGAATGAGGAGAATCCTCAAAGTTCTGTCCAAACCGACCAAACCTCTGTCGTTTCCCCACCAGAACATCTCGTCTGGGTTTAATTACAGTTAAAAGTCTCTGATTGTTGCTTGACTCTCTGAGCAGATTACAGGCTGATGACTTTAATGTTGCTGATTGGGGCCGAAACAGAACCGCGCTAATCCAATCAGGTGGGAGGGGCCACCTCCGATGACGTCAGACGCCAAACAATCGCTGCATCCCAGAGTGCTGACCGAACTCTGACCCACCTCGGCAGCATAAACTTATGCTCCGGACCGCCGGCCGACGTGCTTTTATTTTGACGCTTCCGGTCTGCCAGCCCGGCCGCGTCATCTGACGTCGGGGCCGACGGTCCCGTCGTCGTGCGCGTCGGGCTGGCTGTCAGAAGGACGCATGTGGGGGCCGACGGCGGCTCCCCCCCGCAGAGTCCGGCTGCAGCCCCGCCAGCGCGCACGTCCGACCTCCGACGCGGCGTCGCTGCGGGGGGGCGCGTGCGTGGCCGGGCGGGTTCCCATGGTGATCGGGGCGCCGGGGCCATGGGCGGCAGCCTGGGCTGCCACCGCTCCATCCCGCGGGACCCCACCGACCCCAGCCGCGGCACGCGCAAGTTCAGCGCCGCGTGCAGCTTCGGGCCCATCCTGGTGCACCAGGAGCGGCTGAACATCAACACGGCCACGGAGGAGGAGCTCATGACCCTGCCCGGGGTCAGCCGCGCCGTGGCGCGCGCCATCGTGGAGTACCGCGAGCGCATCGGCGGCTTCCGCAAGGTGGAGGACCTGGCGCTGGTGAGCGGCGTGGGCGCCGCGCGGCTGGAGGCCGTCAAGCCCGAGATCTGCGTGTGCAGCCGCGCCGGCTCCTCGCAGCACTCGCCGTCGTCGCTGGACCTGGTCAAGGTCGCGCTGCTCGAGCGCGCGCGCCCGCAGGTGTGCGTGGAGCGCCCCGGCCCCGCCCCCTTCGGCCCGGACCTGCCCGCGGGGGGGCCGGCCCACCTGCCCTCCGCGCGGCCCGGCGCGGGGCCCCGGCGGGGCCCCCGGGACGGGAGGCCCGCGGCGCGGCTGGGGACGTGGAGCCTGCAGGGCTGCTCGTGCGACAAGGCCAACAACCCCGGGGTGAAGGAGGTGGTGTGCATGACCCTGCTGGAGAACGGGTGAGTACCGACCCCCCCGACCCCCCCACGGGACCGCCTGTAGACGTACAGCACACCGACACCATTCAGGTTTATCCTGGGACCACCCTTGACCCCTGGGACCACCTTTGACCCCTGGAGCAGCCCGGGGTTGGCCGCGCAGGAGGTCTCTTTCATGTGTCACATCAAAGCCCCTAAAGGTGACGTAGGCCTGGTTTTGGGGGCTCGCTTTCTTCGTTTTCGTTTAAAATAGCGGAGAAAAGTTGGAGTGTGTGAGATGTGGCGACACCTAGTGGCGGGGACGCCTATGGCAGGTGTTTACCTGTAGTCCCCCACGGGACGGTGGCCCGGGGGGGGGCCGGGGCAGGTTCACGCGGTCCAGGAAAGTCGTTAAAAAGACGATTTAGAGTAAAAAAAGCAAATTCACAAATATTAGCAGCGTTAGCGAGCTTTGGATAAAAACACAAGATTGTTCAGCTGATAGTTACACTTTATTTTGAAACTGAACTAAAGCACGTTTTAATGTGATGCGGTGGATTTAATGTCAACTTTAACACGGGGGGGTCAGGGTTGGAGGGGAGGGGGGGTCAGGGTTGGGGGGTCAGGGTTGAGGGGGGGTCAGACATCACTTTACTGCACTTGTGGGGATCTTCTCAGTTCCCAGGAGGAAGCTACCCTCTCGTGCTTCGCCGTCATCATTCATGTTGACAAACTCCGCCACACCCAGAGCAAACAGCAGGCACCGGTCCAATCTTCACACTCACACACACACACATATTCACATACACACACTCACACTCACACACATACTCACTCACACACACACACGCTCACACACACACACACTCACACACACACTCACACAGACACACACACTCACACACACGCTCACACACACACACTCACACTCACACACACACACGCTCACACACACACACACTCACACTCACACACACACACGCTCACACACACACACACACTCACACACACACACACACACGCTCACACACACACTCACACACACACACACTCACACACACACACACGCTCACACACACTCACACACACACACACACTCACACACACACACACGCTCACACACACACTCACACACACACTCACACACACTCACACACACACTCACACACACACTCACACACACTCACACACACACTCACACACACACTCACACACACACACACGCTCACACACACACTCACACACACACACACACACTCACACACACACACACGCTCACACACACACTCACACACACACACACGCTCACTCACACACACACACACACTCTTCCTGCGTTCCCAAAAGGCTCCCTTCGTGCTGCTGGATGATTGTTGGAGGAGGAGGTGTGTTTGTACAGTTCTCAGGCTTCGCCGTGCGAGTGATCACATGACCCGGCCTCCAGTGTACACACTTCCTGGATTTCCTCCAGGCGAGCGCCACTAAAGTTCAATGACCCCCGGCCGTGGGGGGCAGCTGATGGCGGCGACTGGGCCGGCGTCACGGCAGACAGGGGGAAGCGTAAGCGGCAGCGTGTGGGAGGCAGATCAAGCCTCGCTCTCTCTTACGGTCTGGGGACCGCTGCCCCCCCCCCCAAGAGGAACCAGAACCTCCTCAAAAGGAGGAACCCAAGTGGGGAAGCGACCTGTGCTGACATCACCGTAGTAACCACATTTCCTGTTTTGGTGATTTGAGGATATCTAAATCCAGCCCTACGGACTCCCTCAGAACCGGTTCTGGTCCGGTCTGGTGGGACGGGGGCTTGAGCTGGGAGGATCGGGAGCCTGTTTGTCTCTTTTCATTTTCCCGATGACTCACGGCTGTGACATGTGAGTCATCGGGAAAATGAAAAGTCGAGATCCAAACAAACAACAGCCGGCTGTGGCTCCTCCCCCCTCACATGCTGGTTCCACTACAAGGTCCAGTGCTGGTTCCCAGTATAAGCTCCAGTACTGGACCAGCATGTTTACAACAGTAAAGCTGCTTTTACTGTTCATGAGGTCAGTGAAGAGGTGACGAGGGTCAGAAGGCTTCAGCACATCTCTGGCCTTGGAGCTTCTGGACAGGAAGTGACATCATCACAATCAGATGAACAGCACCAAAATCAGACTACAGCCGGACTATAAACAGACTACAGCAGACTACAAACAGACTAAAGACAGACTACAGCCGGACTATAAACAGACTACAGCCGGACTACAACCACACTAAAGTCTGTGTTGTGGACGAGGTCGGACAGTCGGAAGGCGTGAAGCGTTTTCGAACCCTGGCCGCAGAGGTCAAAGGGTCACGAGGGCCGCATGCTGCAGGTCCGAGCTGATGCAGGGATTCTGACACCCGCGTGGGGATTTCCGCCGACGTGGCGTTTTGTTGAGTGTCGACCGTGTTGGTGGCGCTCTGAGCGGTGGGCGGGGAATCCAAAGTCACCTGGACCTCCGCCTCGCTGGTGTCCACGGGAACGAGGACGCACTGATCCGGTTTGACTCTGAAGATTAAAACCAACACGGCTGCTATCAGATTTATCCTCCACATACACACACACGCACACACACACACACACACACACACACACACACTGGCTTTAATGAGCCCAAGGCCCCCGAGGACAACCGGGGAATCAGGGCTGCATCCTGTTTGAGTCTTTTCTGTCCGATTGTTGCTGAATTAAACAAATGTGTGTTTGCAGCAGAACTCCCATAATCCCCTGCAGCAGCAGCAGAAAGACGGTTACGCAACATGATCAGCAGCTCATTCTGCATTAGTGGGTCAGAGGTCACTGTGTGTGTGTGTGTGTGTGTGTGTGTGTAAGCATCAAATCTTAATTTCTAAAAGACCTGTAAGGGTTTTTTTAGCATTTTTTGAGCGTGTGCTCAAAGGTCTGGAGGTCTGCTGTGTGGGGTTTGGCCCCTCTGGTGGCGAGAAGAGGAACTGCAGGTTTAGCTCCGCCCACACCAGAGTTTATATCTTGGCCCTAAATAAGTGGAGGCGTAAACGCGCAGCTATTAAAGCCTCTCAGACCTTTTATTGCGTTGACTGTTGTTCTGCGGAGTCGTTTAGAGTGTAATCAGATAGAGGTTTACGAGGCTTACAACGGCTGCCGTGTGTGTGTGTGTGTGTGTGTGTGTGTGTGTGTGTGTGTGTGTGTGTGTGTTTTCATGCTGTAGTTTCATACACACCCATCAGCCAGCTGCTGAAGCGCGATGGCTCAACGTCAGGAATAAATATGATTTAATGTCGTTCTAAAAGAATTAAAGTGACCTGACAACCGACCTACAGTCGGACTTGAGGGTGACATCACACCAGCCTCAGCCAACAAAGAGGCTCCGCCCCCCTTCGAACGCCGTGTGAATTTTTTGTGGGTCAAAATAATAAATGAATGTTCCGTTTCTTTTTCCAGCATCAAATTACTGGCTGTGCAGGACCTGCTGGAGCGGGAGGCTCTGGACAAGGTGAGCGTGTGTGCGTATGAGTGTGTCTGAGTGTGGGGGTGTGTTTGTGTGCAAGTGTGTATGTGTGTGTGTATGTGGGTGTGTGTTTGTGTGTGCGTGTCCTTGTTTCTTGCCTCTCGTATTTCTTGGTTCATATTTAGTTTTGAACCGTGTTACCGATCCCGTGTGGGTTCGTTGCTATAATTACCAGCGTGGTTGCTATGGGTTTGGGGGGGACGTGGCTTTGGGGGCGTGGCTTCAGCATCCTAACCTCCTAACTAGTGTCTCCTATAGAGCCCTTTAACGACTGCAGGTTCCAGCAGGTTCTAATGTAGTTTTAGCTTTGACCTTTGACCTTTGGAGTTCAATAATAATGACTTAATTATTTTAACGATGAACGAAGGACCGACTTGTGTTTCCCGTTCGTGCGACTTTCCTCTACTGAGCAAGACTGGTGATGGCGAGGCTGCGTTCAAGTTCAGCCTCCACACTTGTTGGCAGCTTCATGTTCCCTGTTGGATCCTGGCACAGAAACTGGATCTACAAAAGAAGAGAAGTAGGCCACGAGGGGGGAGGGAGAGGGAGGGAGAGAGAGAGAGGAGGGGGGTTGAAAGAGAGGGAGGGAGGGAGGGAGGGAGAGAAGTGGTGTGGGGATGAGTCCCCCTCCATCAGATCCACCCCCCCCCACACACACACACACACAGACTTTCTCCTTTCCTCATCTTCTTCCTGTTATTTTCTCTTTGATCTACTTTTGTCTTTGTTCTTGGACTTCCTGTCCGTGCTGCTTTGAGATGAGACGTTCTCTTTGGCCCCTTTTTGAGTCACTGTAACCTGAAGCTTGAGCTGACCCCTGACCCCTGACCTCTGACCTTGATTTTATCATCACCCATCATCACTTTGATAATTCTTTGATTTACTCTCACCTGTCCAGACCTGCTGTTGGAGCCACACCTGATGTGTGCAGGGTTAGGGTGTGTGTGTGTGTGTGTGTGTGTGTGTGTGTGTGTGTGTGTGTGTGTGTGTGTGTGTGTGGTGTGTGTGTGTGTGTGCGCTGGATGGGATGTTGGCGGTTATATTTAGCCTCAGAACAAACGGTTCTTTTTTTATTCCTCACCTTTGCCTCAGCATTTCCTCTCACAGGCGATGTTTAAACGTTGTATTGTTCCTGAACGCTCGCCGAGGAAACGTGTTTGTTCAGAGGTGAAGCTCGGGAACACACTCACCTTTATTCATGCTTGGACCAGGGGTGTGTGTGTGTGTGTGTGTGTGTGTGTATTTGTGTCTGTGTGTGTTTGTGTGTGAATGTGTGTGTGTCAATATGTGAATATGTGTGTATTTGTGTGTCAGTACATGAGTGTGTATATTTGTGTCTGTGTGTGCGCAGTGTGTGTGTGTGTCAGTATGTGAATGTGTGTGTGTGTGTGTCAGCGTGGGTATCTGTGTGTGTGTCAGTATGTGTACTTGTGTGTGTGTGAATGTATGTGTGTCAGCATGTGTGTGTGTGTGTCAGCATGTGTGTGTGTGTGTCAGTATGTATGTGTGTGTGTGTGAGATGGCCCCGCCCAGGTCATGTGACCCCGTCTCCCGTCTCAGTTCTGTTCAGAGCTGAACCAGGCCTCTCTGCCCACCGTCAGGAGGTGGCGGTTCCCCCGGGGGCTCTGGAGGTCCATCGTGTCTGACAGACCCACCGGGTCCACCAGCAAGGTGAGGCGGCGCCGCCGGCCTGGGCCCCGCCCCCCCTGGGCTCCGCCCCCAGCCAGTTTCCCATGATGCTCTGCTCTCAGGGGGCCAGCTACTCGGGCTTCCTGTGGGACAGCTCGGCCGGGGTGGACCTGAAGGACGCCACCGTCCTGGAGCCCCCGGTCGCCAACGGCAACGGCCCTGGCTCCTCTCCCCGCCTGTACCTGGCTCACTTCACGGTGAGTGGACCGCCATCGACGGGGTCGGGGGGGGGCGGGACAGGATGCGGACCCCCCCACTTCCTGTCTGTCTCTGTCGTCGCAGGTGGGGTCGCTGGAGCTGGGCGTGGTCAACGTGCACCTGGGGGCGTCCAGGACCTCCGCCGACCAGAACCGCCTCTCCCCCAGCATCCAGGACACGCTCAGAGGTCTGTCGCCATGGCAACGCCCCGCCCCCCGGCGGCGCCCAGGTGACCCCGTGCTGCTGGTGTGTGCAGGTGAGCGGGAGCTGGTGGTGCTGGGGGACTTCGGGGGCCCCCCCCAGAGTTCTGAGCTGGACGTCCTGAGGAGGGAGAAGTTCTGCCCGCTGCTGCCGCCCTCGCAGTTCACCGACATCAGCACGCGCTCGCCGCAGGGCAGCCGCTGCCTCGACAACATCTGGATCAGCCGCTCGCTCAAGAAGATCTTCTCCGGTAAGACCAGGGGCTGGGCCAGATGTTGGGCCAGAGGCTCATCCAGATGTTGGGCCAGAGGCTCATCCAGATGTTGGGCCAGGGGCTGGGCCAGATGTTGGGCCAGAGGCTCATCCAGATGTTGGGCCAGAGGTTGGGCCAGGGGGTCATCCAGATGTTGGGCCAGAGGTTGGGCCAGGGGGTCATCCAGATGTTGGGCCAGAGGTTCATCCAGATGTTGGGCTAGGGGGTCATTCAGATGTTGGAGCAGGGGGTCATCCAGATGTTGGGCCAGAGGCTCATCCAGATGTTGGGTTAGTGGGTCATTCAGATGTTGGAGCAGGGGGTCATCCAGATGTTGGGCCAGAGGCTCATCCAGATGTTGGGTCAGAGGCTCATCCAGATGTTGGAGCAGGGGGTCATCCAGATGTTGGGCCAGAGGTTCATCCAGATGTTGGGCTGGTCCCGATGTCCTCACAGATTAAACCAGAACTTCCTCTCTTTGTTCCACACTGAGGAAGGGTGCCGTCACCATGGCGACGGGCGCTGTGGGAGCAGGAGAGCCCTGGTCTGACCCCCCCAGGACCTCCCGCTGTCCCGGCGCTGACTTCCTGTCCCTCTGCCCCCCCCACAGGTCACTTCCAGGTCGTGCGGGAGGGTCTGACCAACCCCTGGATCCCCGACAACTGGTCCTGGGGGGGCGTGGCCTCGGACCACTGCCCCGTGGTGGCGGAGATCTACACGTCCTGCAAGGAGCTGAGCCGGCCCGGCGTGGCGGCGCTGGACCGGGGGGACATCACGCCCAAACACGAGCGGTGACACCCCCATCACCCCCCCCACCAGAACCAGAACCAGAACTTTGTGTGAGTTTCCATCAAGAGCCATAAAGAGTTCAGACGGACTTCCTGGAGAAACGTGCCAAACACTTTCTACATGTACACAAAATAAAGGGGTCTGAACTCAGGGCTGGTGGTTCTGGTTCTGACCCGGCCCAGAGACGGGTGGGGGAGGGGTGCCGCCCCCTGGTGGAGGCCTGTGCTCATCACAAACCACAGCCCAGCGGGGTTGCTCTGCCACCTGTTGGGGAAACGACCACCAGGTGGGCACGGGACTGAACCAGAACAAGAACCAGGACCAGGACCAGGACCAGTTTCCAGTTCAGGGGGGTCAGAGGTGAGGAGGGGTGAGGGGGTGAGAGGTGAGGAGGCATGGGGGATGACAGGTGAGGAGGGGTGAGGGGGTGAGAGACAGCCACCCTTCTCCCCAGCTTGTACCTGTCTGTTAACAGTTTCCCAGTGAAAAGTGATGTTTATGAACAGGAAGTGAGGTAACACCTGTGGGGGTCACAGGTCAGGTGTCACCTGTGGGGGTCACAGGTCAGGTGTCACCTGTGGGGTCAGGCTTCAGATGAATGTACACATTTATAATTAATTTTAGCGTCCTAATTTATTTTGGTAATTAAATTTTGGCGCCCTCTGCTGGTGAAAATATAGATGACCTGAATTTAACGTCACAAATGTTCACGAACTTGATATATACGTATTTCTTTAACACCTTTAATTAGCCACAGATACTGTATGTATGTAGACTTTTATTAGTCACTCTTGGAATTAATCCACCTTTAAAAAGAAAAAAGACTGCAGCTCGTTTGGTCCATTGTTTTATTTAAATATTCATCAAAATTCACAAAACTTATTAAAGTGCACCACGTAGGAGAGTTTCTGAGGAAGAGTCACACACGGGTTCCTAATAGTCCTCCACTTTACACAACACTCATCATACTAAACCAACCGGTCTGCGTGTGTGCGTGTGTGTGTGTGTACACAGTAACGGTCCAAGTCAGTGCAGCTGAAACTTTAAGAAAACAAAGTGCAAATAGATTGAATAGTTCAAGGTCAGGTTCAAGGTCAGACTGAGACTGAGGAGGCTCCAGCTGCGTGTGTGTGTGTGTGTGCGCGACACACACTCTTCCATCGTCGTCCACCCAGAACCAGAAAGTGCTGGAGCGCCGTAAACGCAGGTAAGAACACTTGGATGTCGGAGTCAGGATTCCTTAAACGTTCTCTAAAGACGCCCCGCCGCTTGAACTCGTGCGGACGGACGCAGGAATGACGGCGTGTTTCTGGGGGGCATGAGGATGGCACCACTTCCCCGTCAAGTCAAAAGAATGAAGCCGTTCGGGGTCTTCTGGCACTGGTAAAGGATATAGGTGTGTACATGGGGGGGCATGCGTCGCCACGGTAACGGGCTGGGTCAGATGATGCTCCGCAGCTCCTCGTCCGTCAGCTGGTTGACCGCCATGATCTTCTCCAGCTGCTGGCTGTACCGGGCCTGGTCCTGCATGAAGTGGGGGATGCGGACGTTGTCCAGGTGGGCCAGAGGTTTGAGCCGCTCCACGTCCTCAAAGGACACCTGAGCACAGGAGGCGGGGCCATCATCCAGCACCCCAAACAGATCAACACCCACTTCAGATGATTTAAGAACTTCATCTCCTGGACCCCCCCATCATCTGAGTTGGTTTCTCCCAGCTCTGCAGCCCCACCCTGATTCTATTACCTGTATATGTTCCACCTGCGTGTCTCTGCCCACCTGTGTGTAGCCCCGCCCCCCAGATCATCTCATTGTGGTTCAGACTGGTGTGGCCCTCACCTTTCCCAGGGCCATGAGCAGGGGGAAGTTGATCCTGTCTCTGTGCCTCAGGATCTTCAGGATCCCGTCCAGGTAGACCTGGTCTTTACTGAAGCAGCCTGCAGAGGGAGAGCCCCACGGGGAGGACCAGAGGTGAGCTGCTGAGGACAAGTGGTCCAGTCCTACCAGGCCATAGTCCAGGACAGGTGACCCCTCTGGACTATGGCCTGGTAGGACTGGGTTGGTGGCCCCCGCTCTAGGGGACTCGGGTCCCGGGGGGTCCGGCGTGAAGGTGTGTGTGGTGACCTGGCTGCGCCGTGTCGGTCTGGCCCCTCTTGGCCCGGACGCAGTAGTCCCAGCGGGTGTTGGGGTCCTGGACGAAGCGGGCCAGGCTGCCGAAGAGCTGGGTGAAGGACATGCGGCTGGCCTGGTAGACGGTGTAGTAGAGCAGCGCAGCGCGCCACAGCGTGGGGTCCTTCCTGAAGAGCACGCTGTGGATGCTGGCCAGCCCCTCCTCCGTGGGGTTCAGGCCCTTCAGGCCCAGCTTCCTCCGGCCCTCGCTCCGGCTCCACGGCTGCTGGCAGTTGTTGATGCCCCGGAAGTAGTGGGTACCTTCAGGGAGAGCAGGGTTCAGGTGAGTCCAGCAGAAACATCTGGGCGGGGGGGGCACCCACCGATCTCGTGCCTCAGCATGCCCTCCAGCCAGTGCTCCCGGGCGGTGGCCGTGTTGATGGTGAGCGTGGGCCTGCTGTTCACCACCGTCATGGACGCTCTGGACAGGAGGTCGTCTGTCACCTGGACCACGATCTGCCCACACGGGAACCGCTGTTCTCAGCTCGTCGCTCAACGGCAGCTCACGCTCGGCCAAGCGTGATTAACGTGATGACGTAATGGGGACTCGCTGACGGTTACATAAACACTCCAGCGCTTCCTACGCTCACTCGCTTCTCAGGGACTGCGACACCACGGTCTTGGACCCTCAGAGCTTCAGAACCTCAGAGCTTCAGAACCTCAGAGCTTCAGAGCCTCAAAGTTTCAGAACCTCAAAGTTTCAGAACCTCAAAGCTTCAGAACCTCAGAGCTTCCTGAACCTCAGAGCTTTAGAACCTCAAAGCTTCAGAGCCTCAGAACTCCCTCATGTGTCATGCCTGAGCGAGTGCCCTCCTACCTCCCCCACGCAGCCTTCCTTCTCCATGTACTTCTTCACGTTGTGCCAGATGCGGCTCTTGGTGAGGAGGCTGCCCCCCGTGACGCGCTCAAAGGCCTCGTAGCTGCCGTAGCGCTGCAGCACCAGCTCCATCACGTGCACCGCCTGAGGGAGGGACGAGGAAAAGCTCGGCCTGACTCACCTTCTCCACAGGAAGTCAGCCACGTGCTCGCCTCCCCGGGCTCCCAGAACTCACCTGAGTCAGGAAGCGGTCCGAGGCCTTGTCGTGGCGTGCCAGGAGCAGCAGGGGGGGGGGGCTGCTGTACTCGAACTGGGGGTTGTAGCTGAAGCCCGACTTGAAGAACTTGAGCTTCTCGCTCTCCACGTTGGTGGGTTTGACAGCCGAGAGGACGCACGGCTTCTTGGGGCCCTCCAGCTCCCGCGCCGTCGGCGCCCTGTGCGTGCACGGCGCCCTGTGCGTGCACGGCGCTCTGGTGCGGGGGGACCCGGCCTCCTTGAGCTTCGGCAGGCTGCGCGAGGTGATTTCCACGGTGCTGCCCAGCACGGTCATGTAGGCCGCCGCCCTGGGGAGGTTGGAGCCGCTGACCGAGGAGACCTGCGCCGCCGGGCCGGGTTTACCGCCACCTTCGCTCAAACGCGCCTTTCTCGGCGCCGTGCTCGGAGCTTTCCTTTTGGCAAGCGTGGCCCCGCACTTGGCTTTGGTCTTGGGCCTTTTGAAGGGGGAGCGCTTGGGGCTCTTCTTCTCCTCTCTCTGCAGCAGGTTGTTGTAGCCGCATGACCCCGAGCTGAAGAGGTCTCTGAAGACGCCCGAGGACAGCTTCTCCAGGTACACTTGGCTGGGACTCAGGGTCTTGTCGGCCGACTTCAAGATATACTTTTTGGACATGTCTACCTTTGGCCAGTGGAGTCGCTCTGGAGAACCACAAGGAGGAGAAGACGATGAAGGACAGATGCTGCAGAGTACAGACCTTTGGGATGATGGTTCACTTATCAAGACTAGATAAAAATAGATCTACACGTGACAACAAAAAGACGAGAGTAAATATAAATGCGTGCTATCTTTAGCCATCAACGTCCCACTGAGTCAGTGCTGCAAGCAGTCAAAGGGTGAAGAGGGAAGTCGTCGGTTCCATGAGAATAAGACGTGTTTCAAGAGGAGCGCAGCTGAAAGCAGCACTTTGGATGAGAGGAGAGTAGACGCTGCTCAGATTTGCGCCTCTGGAGGCAGAAGCAGCAGCATCCCTGGCCCTTAAACACGGAGGCGTGTTGCACAGTCTTGGTCCATGCATCGCATAACGGTGACGTCACGCACGTTATTTTTAACCATCCTGTCAGAATAAATGTACACATTTGATACATTAAACTATGTGTTTTCACTTTCAGTTCAGGGCTGGTTGTACCAAATTAATCTACATTAAACTGTGATTTTGAAGAGTAGTAACAATAGATATAAATAGTAGATAATTTAAATAGATAAATCATTTATTTTAATTATGAAAAGAAGAAATAAAGCAGACTGAAGTAAAGTTGGAATCATTACTGATATCACGGTAGATTATTACATGTTACTAACATTGGTTTCAGGGTGAAAGCAGTAATGAAATAAAAGCTTTACCTGTCACTTTAATCGACTCAAGCATCCTCCGGGAGCTCTTTTAAATCCACCAACGCCTTCCGACAGTGTAAACTACACTACAACAAATTAGCCTCGCGAAATTAGTTAACCAAAGAGACAGGTAGCGAGTTAAACCATGTTTATTTGCGCTCCACGGGGGGTCCGGGGGGCGCCCTGAGCCCCAGAACCGACGGCCTGAAGCGGGCTCCGGAGCCGGGTCGGGCCGCTGTCTGCGCCAGAACCGGATCTGGGAATCTCGACAGCTCATTGGCTGGAGCGGGCCGAGGGGGCGTGGCCTCGGAGCGCCAAAACACCGCGGTCGCCATTTTTAAACAACCGCCTCTTGCGTAGTTTTGTAAACAACATGTAAATAAATGACATCGACATTCATACGGTGATTACCTACAATTATGATGATATATGCATGAATACAATTTTTTCATGTATTTATCTTTTGCTCTTTTATTTTCTGGAAAACTGGCACGGTGACGTCATCTCTGTTTCCATGGTTTCATTGGTGCTCATGGGAAATGAAGTTTTTTCAAAATCACCGCTGAACGGCGCATGCAGCTCTTGCATTGTATTCTTCTTTTTCTACTGAATCTCAAAGCTTATCATGACTTCAAGCAGTAGGGGAATTATTGTTAATTGAGTGAATTAATAGATAAGATCTAAGAAGATAAAAGATCATTTCTTTTAGCTTTTCCAACATGTATTGAGAATGGTGGACTGATTTGCAATTTGTTGCAAATTAGTACAGGCTATGATGCACTTCAGCTTCATCAACTCCTACAGTTAAATCCATTAAATAAGAATAAAATTGCCTTGAGTTTATAAATCAAAATTAAAATCGGTCACCCAGGCTTTAGTTACAAGAGCATGAAATGGCATAACCCAGCATGCTCTAGCATTTAATGTACAGCTAGAACGAGTCATCAATCAGTTCTTTGTCAATTCAAACGGACTTTTCTTTCCTGTTTTTTCTGACTTTTGAACACAGTTGATTCATTGTAAAAACGCGTTCTGGGTTTCTCGTAAAGTGACAGCTCCTCCTCCGTGAGAGCTGAAACCTGATTGGCCGAGACGAGCCCGCATGGTATCTCGACGCTGATTGGCTGCTCGGCGGCGGGAGTCTGCGCAGTGGCGCAGCGCGGAAATTCAAATTTGAACGTCGGTTGTTTTGTGGAGAGAAAAGAGAAGCAGGAGCTGCTGGCTGTTCCACCTTAGCGATAAAACAGCTGAGATATCAGCGGTGGAAGGACGAACTGTCCAAATGGATCCGTTTACTGAGGTAAGCACGATAACCTGCATTACTTTAACGTTAGCCGTTTAGCTCCCTTCACACAGCATCACGTACGTCTCCTTTAAAGTCGTTTCTGGCAGTCTTAAACTTCTGCACTACATTTTAACCTTCTGTAATCGCGTTAGATGTACCAGAAACACGGCCTCGTGGCTTTAAGAAGTCAATAATAAAATAATACGTAATAAAAACATACAGAATGTGTATTAACGTCACAAAAACAGGTCACGTGTCTCCTGGTCAAAACCACTCAAACCCAAACTGAAGTCATTTTAATGTCTTAAGGTTTCTGTGTTGGAGTTGTCTTGTGATGTGCACATCCTGCAGGATCACCACATATTTATGCAGCGGTATAATGTTTTTATATTTCGACCAAAACACACAGAGATAACTATTTTGACCTTTAAAGTGTCTTCCCTTCAAAGTTGTGTATATTTAAGAACTAAAATGATGTCTTGCATCTTTTCTGAGATGCTACGCTCACATGATTTCCCAATCAACCTCTGTGACTGTAACTTCTGCTATTTCTGTTGAAGACAAGACAATAAGCATTTATTACCCTGAGTAAGAACGGTGATGACACAGTTTGACTTCAGGAGAGGCAGTCCTACCTCGGCTACGTGTAGTCGTAATCATATTTTGTAAAAGTGTGTTTTTAAGCAGTAATGAACTACTGTACAGGTCTGTACCGATCAGCGTTGTGGCCATGTAGGGATTGGTATGTGTCAGCACTGGAAAATGTCCAACACTCGGAGCTTGAGCCGTTTGCAATTGGAACAGGAGTGGCTCATTCTGGAGGAATGTTAAACGTGACTTCAGGTTTTCCACACCACTCCGAGGAGCTGCGAGGGCGGCCCAGCTGCAGGACGTGCTGAGGCCTGCCTTGTTAGGGAGGGAAGGGTCACGTGAGAAGGAAAAGCCACGAAACACAGCTTTTTTTATCTCTGCGGAAGGGCCGCTTCGGAGGGCTGTTATGGACCCAGGAAGTGTGTTGGGACTTGTTCCACATCCACTTTATCCACTCGTAATCATGGATGTGGGGATGTGGGAAGGTGGAGACACACCGCTGCAGCTATCTGCAGCTCTCATCGTGCAGTGTTATAACAGTGTTCTAGAGGTGCTACTGCTCTCTGGTGCTCACGTGTCGTCACGAGTTTCCCAGTTCCAACATGG
The DNA here is from genome assembly GCA_911728415.1 of Lagocephalus sceleratus. NCBI lineage: Eukaryota > Metazoa > Chordata > Actinopteri > Tetraodontiformes > Tetraodontidae > Lagocephalus > Lagocephalus sceleratus. Next base: position 886,007 of record CAJVRN010000229.1, on the reverse strand, counting down.
TTTCTGACCTGTGGGGGATGATAAAAATATGTGGCTTAGTTCAGTGATACTTTATCGTTCTCACCACATCAGAAACTTTTAGAGCGGACGCGCGCTCGTAGAGAAAACCTGCAGAAGAAGATGGCAGAGCGACCAAACGCTGCAAACAGACAGATGGCGAAAAGGCCGCTGATGGACACCAACAGCCTGCTCAGTGAAGCTGCTGTTGATAAAGGTAGGGGCACGTCTGTTTAGCTGGACGTGTAGATGTTTGTCTGCGGAGGTAACGGTCCACTCCACGCTGCCTCCCCACAGATCCACAGGTGCCTCTCAAACCCTCTCCCTCCAAGCGCAAGTGCTCAGAGGAGAACGTTCAGGCTGCTGCTGGCGAGGAGAACCAGGAGCCCACCACGACGCAGTCTGGAGCCCCCAAGTTATCAGATCCTCCAACAGACAGAAAACCCCCTGTAGGTCCTGCTAGCATCAGGTCTGCCTCCTCTCTGGAGAAGAAGGCCACTCAGCCTGCTGTCCAGGCCCAGCCTGCTGTCCAGGCCCAGCCTGCAGTAGAGAGGATGGATGTGGCTCCTGCCCCTGAGGCTGTGGGGGACGAACAGACTCCAAATACTGCTGGGATGAGGTCTCGCCTGCAGAAGCTGGCAGCGCAGAGGAAGTGTTGGGATGGTGATGGTGAGAAAGAGTCTTTGTTTGTAGAGTTCTCGTTGTCCGTCTGTCCTCGCTCATGTCCTCACAACGTGTGTGTGTTCAGATACTACTGAGGCTGTTCCAGAATACACCCCCATGTCCCTGTTGAAAAGACAAGCTGAGGCCCCACCCACCGTGGTCCACACCTCCACCTCCTCCTCTGAGACTCCAGTGGGCCGGAGAGGCCGGCTGGCCAACCTGGCTGCCACCATTGGGTCCTGGGAGGATGACCTGAGTCACAGTCACCCTCCTGCAGCCAAAGAAGCACCAAGTAAAACTGTTCCAAAGGCAGGAGGCAGAGACGCTGCAGCCATCAGCAAGACCTCCAACCAGGTCGGTTTACCTCAAGGAGCTGCCTAGGACACCATGATAACTCTTGGCCTTAAAAGCTACACAAAACTTGCTTTTTAGATGATTAAATGCTCTTTTTGTGTCTTTCACTAGGCTGCTTATTCTCCAGCAAAGAGCAGCCGTGTCATTCTTCCTCAGAAGAGTGAAACTACTGCGAGTCAGTCAGCTCAGAAGAGCTCCAACCAAGGACCAGCAGTCTCTGCTCCTCAGAAGAGCTCCAACCAAGGACCAGCCTTCCCCAGTCCTCAGAAGAGCTCCAACCAAGGACCAGCCTTCCCCAGTCCTCAGAAGAGCTCCAACCAAGGACCAGCAGTCTCTGCTCCTCAAACCCAACCAAGGACCAGCAGTCTCTGCTCCTCAGAAGAGCTCCAACCAAGGACCAGCAGTCTCTGCTCCTCAGAAGAGCTCCAACCAAGGACCAGCCTTCCCCAGTCCTCAGAAGAGCTCCAACCAAGGACCAGCAGTCTCTGCTCCTCAGAAGAGCTCCAACCAAGGACCAGCAGTCTCTGCTCCTCAGAAGAGCTCCAACCAAGGACCAGCCTTCCCCAGTCCTCAGAAGAGCTCCAACCAAGAACCAGCCTTCCCTAGTCCTCAGAAGAGCTCCAACCAAGGCCCAGCACCCTCTTCTCCTCAGAAGGCCACACTACTGGTGCCTCAGAGTCCTCTGAAAAATCAGGTTCTCTCCATGGGTCCAAACCCAACCTCCAACCCCCAGAAGCCAGACCTCCGTGCCAAACCCACCACCGTGGGAAGCTCCCAGGAGAAGACAGCCGGAGCACCGGGTGAGTCTGGCTGCACAAAAGCTGGTAGAAGGTTGACAGACCTTCAGTCAGCTCACATTTAAGTTGGCTCTTTTACAGCCGTGAGAACGTTCCTGGAGCGTTTTGGAGAGCGGTGCCAGGAGCGCAGCCACCCAAGCACCCCAGCAGGGGGCGCCGCACACATCAAGGCCGCGGGTGCGACGCCATCGGCCGTCACCCCAAACAGCAGGTTGATGCAGGAGCGCTTCAGAGCAGCTCAGGCCAGCACCAGCACCACCACGGCAGACATGACCCAGAGACAGAAGATGGTAGGCCCGCGCTGCTGCAGCTCCGCTGGCTTCTGTTGCTGTAGTCTCATGTGACGCTCTTCCAGGAGAGGGAGTCTGAGCTGGCCCAGATACGGAGTCGCTTCCAGAAGGGGAACAACATGTGGAGGAACAAAGACACGGCAGCAGAAGCCAACAAGCCCCCAGACGTCAAGGTTTGTGTACACCCACTGAGCAGGACAGAGACCTTCTCTCTTCCAGTTCAGGACTTTACTTACTGTTGTTTTAGGACACCGAAGCTCAGGAAAGTGCGTCGGTGGAACCACACGATGAACCCACCCCACCCTCAGCTGAGGGCACCAAGACACCCCAGAAGTGTCCTCCTCCAGGTGGGGCTCGCCTCTGCTGTTGCAGCTGCTCTCTTGAAGGGTTGTCAGCAACAGCAGCTTCTGTCCAGGTCTCGGGCTGATGGTCTCACCTCCAGCCTCAACATCCAGCCCACGGAAGACGGCCGTTGGGGACCAGAAACCTGAGAGGACCACTGAGGAAGAGGAGGAGGTCAAGGAGATAGAGATGAACGTGGACCAGTCCATCAACTCCGCTGTCATCAACGGGCTGTTTGAAGGGATCCTGGAGCAGAAGGATGAGGATGAGGAAGAGGAGGAAGATGGTCTGAACATCTCCTCCATGTCCCTCCTCACCCCGCTGGCAGAGACCGTAGCTGCTGTAGTGAGGAGCCCAGAGAGGATGATGATGGTGGGTGCCAGGCGTCGCCTTCTACAACACACATTCTTCCTGTTGCTGTCTGCAACACTGCGCGTTTTCACAGACGTCGACTCCGGCCAGCTCGTTCCTCGTGAAGAGCAACACCCCCGAGAGCCTCTCGTCGGCCGACAGCCTCCAGAGGACCAACATCCTGCTGTCGGCCTCCTCGTTACATCGACATTCAGGACGAAGACCACAAGCTGCCCTACAGGTGAGAGTTTCCTCAGCCTCGCCTGGCCTACGCGAGCTCTGAGAAGGTCAGCCCTTCATGAAGGTTCCTGGTGGTGCGCGGGTGAGGACACAGCGACGCCTTGTGGTGGTTTGGGGTTAAGGAGCGGCTCTCTTGTGTGTCAGTGTTGACGCGTACAGATCCACGCGGGTGAAAGAGACGGAGCGGCCCGACGTGAAGCAAGTGATTGTGAGGAAAGAGAAGGTCTGTCAGAGGGCAGAGGAACCCAAAGGAACCAGTGTCTTCAGCATCAGGCAGAAGATGAAGGTCAGGGGTCCAGAGAGAAGGTCCCAGGGTCTGTGGAGCAGAAGGTCTGACGGGTGGTGTGTGCAGGTCCTGACCGGCGAGATGACCCTGCAGCAGACGGTCATTCACCAGGCCAGTCAGGCGCTCAACTGCTGCACCGACGAGGAGCACGGCAAAGGCTCTCAGGTGGAGGCCGAGGCCCAGAGGCTCCTGCTGGTGGCCAGTGAGTCCCACGTCTCCTCAACCCCACGTTCGCCTGGATCGGGCCTCGCCGCGGCTCTGACCTTTGACCTTGTGCGTAGCCGCCAGGAGGGAGGCTCTGATGGTGGAGCTGGATCGTCTGAAAGGAGAGCTGAAGGCCCCGTCCACCACCCCAGCAGGTCCAGGCCCGGCCGGCGTGTCTGCGTCCAGAGGTTCCATCCGCCTGACGGAGCTGCGGCTGCCCCTGAAGGCCGACTTCGTCTGCTCGACGGCCAACAAGCCAGGTAGGACGCACCTGCAGCGGCCCCAGCAGGCCGGTGGTGACGCTCTGCTTCCTCCAGACGCCACCAAGCACTCCTTCTTCATCATCCTGCGAGCCGGGGGCGGAGCACATGGTGGCCACGCCCCTGGCCAGCACGCACTGCGGCCTCAACGGCGACACGCTGACCTTCCCCACCGAGTTCACGCTGTGAGTGGCGCTCTTCCTCCTCCTCCTCTTCCTCCCGCCCCAACCCCCGCTCTTCATCATTCTGACCCCAGACCCTTCTTCACCTCCAGGTCTGATGTCTCCACCGACTTTGAGGTGGACCTGGAGGTCTACGGTCTGGTGAGTAGGCGGAGCTTCAGACGACGGCTTCCTTCAGCGTCTCTGCTCAATCTTCTTTGATTTGATGTTTGTGCTTTGATCTGAAGGTTCAGAAACGAGAAATGAGCAACGACAAAAAGAAGAAACCAAAGTCAAAGGTGTGTGTGTGTCTGCGTGTGTGTGTGTATCTGCGTGTGTGTGCGTGTGTGTGTGTGTGTGTGTGTGTCTGCCTGTGTGTGTGTGTCTGCGTGTCTGCCTGTGTGTGTGTTGAATCAGTGTTTGGTGCGCTCTTCGTGCGGTGGCAGCGTGACGTTTTAAGTCGTTCTTTTCCATCTTCCTGTCCAGGCCATCACTCCCAAGAGGTTTCTGGCCATCACTGTGAGTACTTCAGATCAAGTGAACCCAGCTGACCTTTGACCTCTGCCCTCACTAAATCCCTTTATTTGCTCTCATCTCACAGAAGAGCGCCCAGACTCCAGGTACGTCAGACAAGTCAGGTCCGCCCGTGTCGGCAGCGATGGTCAACAGGTCGGCTTTACTTGACCTTTCCCCCGTAGTCGTGGCGAGTCCCGGGGGCCCCAACGCCGTCCGCACCAGCAGCTTTGTGATGGTCGGCTCCCACAAACTCACCCTGGCGTCCATCAGCAGGAACAAGTTCCCTCTGGAGAAGGTACGTGCAGGCTGCCACACCCTCTGTGTGTGTGAGTGTGAGAGAGGGTGTGTGTGTGTGTGTGTGTGTGCACTCTCATCTGTGTCTTTTACATCATGTGACCAATCCTCTCACACAGAGGTCGTTCTTGTTTAACATGCTGGGTGGAACTGCTGCTCACATGATCTTCCTGTGTGTGTGTGTGTGTGTGTGTGTGTGTGTGTGTGTGTGTGTGTGTGTGTGTGTGTGTGTGTGTGTGTGTGTGTGTGTGTGTGTGTGTGTGTGTGTGTGTGTGTGTGTGTGTGTGTGTGTGTGTGTGTGTGTGTGTGTGTTGCAGGTGCCGTTCCTGTGTCCCCTGGAGGGCCACGTGCACCTGCGTCTGCGCTGTGAGGTGGGCTCCCGGGTGGAGGAGAGGGGCTTCCTGGTGAGTGCGCCGCCCCGCCGCAGCAGCGCCCCCTGCTGGGGCGGGGCTGACCTGTCGTCTCCCCCAGACCATGTTTGAGGACGTGAGCGGCTTCGGGGCGTGGCACAGGAGGTGGTGCGTCCTGTCGGGGTACTGCGTCTCCTACTGGACGTACCCCGACGACGAGAAGAGAAAGGTGAGACGGACGCGCCGGCCCCCGGCGCTTCCTCCTCACATCTGTCGCGTCCCCCCAGAGCCCCATCGGCCGCATCAACCTGGCCAACTGCACCAGTAAGGTGGTGGGACCGGTGAACCGGGAGTTCTGCGCTCGGCCCAACACGCTGGAGCTGATCACCGTGCGCCCCCAGAGGGAGGACGACAAGGAGACGCTGGTCAGCCGCTGTCACGACGCCGTGTGTGTCACCAAGTGAGTGAGCAGCACGCCGGGGACACACACCTGTGTTAGAACGTCTACTAGAACCTCTGTGTGTGTGTGTGTGTCTGTTTCTGTGTGCGTGTGTGTGTCTGTCTGTCTGTTTGCGTGTCTCTGTGTGTGTGTGTCTGTCTGTCTGTGTGCGTGTCTCTCTGTGTGCGTGTCTGTCTCTCTGTGTGCGTGTCTCTGTGTGTGTGTCTCTCTGTGTGTGTGTGCGTGTCTGTCTGTCTGTGTGTGTGTCTCTCTGTGTGTGTCTCTCTGTGTGCGTGTCTCTCTGTGTGCGTGTCTCTCTGTGTGCGTGTCTCTCTGTGTGCGTGTCTCTCTGTGTGTGTCTCTCTGTGTGCGTGTCTCTCTGTGTGCGTGTCTCTCTGTGTGCGTGTCTCTCTGTGTGTGTGTGTGTGTGTGTGTCTCTGTGTGTGTGTGCGTGCGCGTGTGTGCAGGAACTGGCTGAGCGCCGACACCAAGGAGGAGCGTAACCTCTGGATGAACAAGCTGAACCAGATCGTTCTGGACCTGCGGATGTGGAAGCCCGACCTGCTTCAGTAACAACCCTCCAGAAAAAGTGCAATTTCCACCTGGTTTTGATCTTTGTTCTTCTGTTCCTTTGATGTTGCTGCAACGCGGTACCCTCCCGCTTTGGGAGGGTCAAAGTGCGTCTGTGTGTCACTCACACTTGATGAGGGCGAGCAGGAGCCTGAAGAAAGCCATACCTTAAATACTTCAGTATTTTCGCTTCGCTGCCGTTCATCATACGTCTTTTCCTAAATTATGTTAAATATCCCACGTGCATGTTTGACGTGTGGCTTTAAGTTATACAGACTTTAAACAAGAATGAACATGAAAAAGCTTTTTAAGATGAGTGTGTGTTGGTTTTAAGCTCCAGCTTTGACACATTTTATCCTGCATGAGCACACAGACGGACACTTTTCTACCCTTTTACCACCTGTTCTAACCTGCTGCAGCCTCTATGTGTAATGCTGTTATTGATGAGGTAATCCTGAATGTATTGTCTGTCCTTTCACATGTAATCCTGTTGAAGTTTAGACGTGTAAGCTCTGTTACACTCTGCTGCTCTTACCCATGTATCCACATTTGGATTAAAATATCAAACTATTGTTTTTGTCTTCATTTTAATCATCAAAAACACGTACTGCGGCACCTGCTTAGAGAGGGAGAGCAGAATATTTGTATTTGATCGTCGTATACCATTTAAATGTGTTGATTCTCCATCGATGATCGAGCCGCTGCTCCTCCGGGCCGACAGGGGGCGCTGCCGCCGCCCAGGGGGCCCGAGAGGCCGGGTAGGAGACGACGAACGAGCCGGTGTTGTTGAGTAACGACCGTCTGGTTCCACTCGTTAACTCACTAGTTACCTGTTCACCAGCTGTCCCTCCACCACTGCCCCGGCCTTTGAGCTCGGGCCCGGCCGGGGCGTTGCCATGGCAGCGGGCGCGCACGTGTCGCGGGTCCGGGGCCTGTACAAGAGGATCCTGGTCCTGCACAGGTTCCTGCCCCTGGACCTGAGGGCGCTGGGGGACCAGTACGTGAAGGACGAGTTCAGGAGGCACCGGCGGGCCCAGGACGACCAAGTCCGCTGCTTCATGGACGAGTGGGAGGTGAGGCGCTTCTCCTGCAGCACACTCACGATCTGCACAGGTTAACCCTGAGATTAACCTTTAGATTAACCCTTTAGGTTAACCCTTTAGATTAACCTTTAGATTAACCCTTTAGATTAACCCTTTAGATTAACCCTTTAGATTAAACCTTTAGATTAAACCTTTAGATTAACCTTTAGATTAACCCTTTAGATTAACCCTGAGATTAACCTTTAGATTAACCTTTAGATTAACCCTTTAGATTAACCCTTTAGATTAACCCTTTAGATTAAACCTTTAGATTAAACCTTTAGATTAACCTTTAGATTAACCTTTAGATTAACCCTTTAGATTAACCTTTAGATTAACCTTTAGATTAACCCTTTAGATTAACCCTTTAGATTAACCCTTTAGATTAAACCTTTAGATTAAACCTTTAGATTAACCTTTAGATTAACCTTTAGATTAACCCTTTAGATTAAACCTTTAGATTAACCCTTTAGATTAACCCTTTAGATTAACCCTTTAGATTAAACCTTTAGATTAACCTGTAGATTAACCTTTAGATTAAACCTTTAGATTAACCTTTAGATTAACCCTTTAGATTAACCCTTTAGATTAACCCTTTAGATTAACCTGTAGATTAACCTTTAGATTAAACCTTTAGATTAACCTTTAGATTAACCTTTAGATTAAACCTTTAGATTAACCTGTAGATTAACCTTTAGATTAAACCTTTAGATTAACCTTTAGATTAACCCTGAGATTAACCTTTAGATTAACCCTTTAGATTAACCTGTAGATTAACCCTTTAGATTAAACCTTTAGATTAAACCTTTAGATTAACCCTTTAGATTAACCTGTAGATTAAACCTTTAGATTAAACCTTTAGATTAACCTTTAGATTAACCCTTTAGATTAACCCTTTAGATTAACCCTTTAGATTAACCTGTAGATTAACCTTTAGATTAAACCTTTAGATTAACCTTTAGATTAACCCTTTAGATTAAACCTTTAGATTAAACCTTTAGATTAACCTTTAGATTAAACCTTTAGATTAACCTTTAGATTAACCCTTAGATTAACCTTTAGATTAACCCTTTAGATTAACCTGTAGATTAACCCTTTAGATTAAACCTTTAGATTAAACCTTTAGATTAACCCTTTAGATTAACCCTTTAGATTAACCCTGTAGATTAAACCTTTAGATTAACCTTTAGATTAAACCTTTAGATTAACCTTTAGATTAACCCTTTAGATTAACCCTTTAGATTAAACCTTTAGATTAACCTTTAGATTAACCTGTAGATTAAACCTTTAGATTAAACCTTTAGATTAACCCTGAGATTAACCTTTAGATTAACCCTTTAGATTAACCCTTTAGATTAACCCTGAGATTAACCTTTAGATTAAACCTTTAGATTAACCCTTTAGATTAACCCTTTAGATTAAACCTTTAGATTAACCTGTAGATTAAACCTTTAGATTAACCTGTAGATTAAACCTTTAGATTAACCTTTAGATTAACCCTGAGATTAAACCTTTAGATTAAACCTTTAGATTAACCCTCAGGTTAAACCTTTAGATTAACCCTTTAGATTAACCCTCAGGTTAACCCTTTAGATTAACCCTTTAGATTAACCCTCAGGTTAAACCTCAGGTTAACCCTTTAGATTAAACCTCAGATTAAACCTCAGATTAACCTTCAGGTTAAACCTTTAGATTAACCCTCAGATTAACCTTCAAGTTAAACCTTTAGATTAACCCTTTAGATTAACCCTCAGGTTAACCCTCAGGTTAAACATCAGATTAAACCAGGTTTCACACAAGCTTTAACAACATCTGTTTAGTCTTTGCTCCCTGTGAGGATTTAGTTTACACTCACTTGCATTTAGTTAAATTCACTTTTTATGACAAAAGTTAAAAAGGTCATTTGGGATTCAGATCTTTTTTTAAAATGGAAAACTTTAAACTTTTAGACTTTGAAATGCCTGATTAAAATGTAAACTTTATCAGTCCTGCAAGTTTTGCAAAGAATTTCTTTCTGTTTTTTCTCCTTCATCTTTTATTCTCGTTCTGTTGACGTGGTGCAGTGACGGTGTTTGTCCGCGGGGGGGCGGCAGAACCTCAGCCAATAAAACAGTTATTGATCAACCTAATCAATCAGAGAGATCAGCTGTTCAAGGACCAGGGAAAACACCAAAGACGCATACTGATAGGACTCTTTAAGAAGAGTTGATGGGTGTTTATAGTCTCGTTTGTAGAGTGGATCACAAAGCTTCTTATTTTATTCACGAGATTTGATGTTGAAAGAGAGAGACGAGGAACAGTTGATGAAACTGCGTTTCCAGAAACGATCAACCGTCATTTTTAGATTCACATGTTTTGGTTTTCTCCATTTCTTGGCACGCACGAACCTGAACAGGCCGATCATCCCCGTCAGGAAGCGTTCACATTAATTAGCAGGTTTGATGTGTCCTCCAGGGGCCGAGAGACAACGAGAGAGAGAGAGAGAGAGAGGACAAAAGGAGGAGGGAGTGAGGGAGCGAGGGAGCGAGGGAGGGGTAGTGCCGTGATGGAGCGGTGTCTCATCTCTAAAATGATCCCTGTCGGCGTGCCAGGCCTTTTAGATGCAGCGTTGGTGGAGAGCCAGAGACTCCAGCACATTCCTGGGGGGGGGCGCCTGCAGGTAATCTGTCTAACGAGGGGGCGCCGCAGGCGGGGGGGGGGCGCGCAACAGCTGAGCCGGTCCAGATGGGGGGGGGCGGGTTTTAATCCTGGCTGATGGTCCCCCGAGGGCGGCCGCGGTCCAGATCGGAACGCTCTCGCCTCGGCTCGGCTCCCTGGAAAAATCCGTCAGTGCAGCGACAGACGAGGAGCGAGAGCAGAAAACGAGATTACCAGGGGTCGATGCGTAATCCATTTATACCAGAGGCCCCCCAGAGTGCTCCGCGGGGGGGCACAATCATAAATCGTGTCAAAACGAGCCGGGAGAGGAAGAAGGGAGGGAAGTTTGTTAGGGGGTCAGGGCCTGGAGCCCTCGCCCAGATTAGCCTTTTAATCAGATTAATTATTCTGGTTGTCCCGCCACCAGGGGGCAGCACCGCCGAGGGAGGCCTCGCCGAGCCGCACTCGTGATCTCGGATCTGGCGCCCTCGTCCGTGGCGTCCGAGCCTGCGAGCCGCCGTCCCATCGGGGCCTCACGCGTGTTCTCTCTGACCGCAGGGCTACAAGGACACGCTGCAGGCGCAGGTCCTGGCCTCGGCGGGGGTGCGGGGCGGCGCCGCGGGCTTCGGCTCCGCCCTGTCGGAGGACAAGCTGCGGGACTTCCAGGACGAGCAGATCGGGCAGCTGTACGAGCTGATGCTGGAGTCCACCCGGCCCAACAGGCAGTTCAACCTCCAGGAATGAGCCCCCCCCACGGCCCCAAAAGGTGCATTAATGTGCACTAATGACCCCCCCCAACGCCACCGCCACCGCCGTTGACGTCCTCATTATTCACGAAGACACGCGGAGGCTGAGTGGGAGAAAAAGACGCGTTTTAACGAGTCAAAGTGGCATCATCGCCTCCCCCAGAGACAAACCTGAGGCCTCACACACACACACACACACACACACTCACACACACGACCTGCTGGGATCCGCCTTCACACCATCGTTTTCTTCGTGATTAACGCCGCCGTCCCAGTAGAACCAGTCCCCTCGGTCCCAGTGTGAAGGACTGCACGTGACCACACGCCCTGAGGTCACATGACCAGTCACGTGACCCCTTGTTACGTTGTCGTCAGCAGGTTCAAACCACAAACCTGAATAAAGAATCAACATTCAAACATCAACAAGAATCGAAGTCCGTTTTTCCCTCCGATTCCACCTGAATGTAAACATTAATGTAAACATTACCATTAACGTAAATGTTAATGTTAACGTAAACATTACCATTAACGTAAATGTTAATGTTAACGTAAACATTACCATTAACGTAAACATTAATGTAAACATTACCATTAACGTAAACATTAACGTAAATGTTAATGTTTACGTAAACATTAACGTAAACGTCCCGTGTGTTTAAGGTTTTCTGCCGTTTTATTTCTTCACCTGGACGAATCGATGACCTCATCACTGGTTTTATTTCCCTCCGGTGGACCGTTGGGCGAGTTTTGCTGAAGCTGATTATCGGTTCCCGATCAACCGATCAGCTGTTTGTCTTCCTTTAAAGATCGTTACCATTGGAAACAACGGAGCGATGACCTGGGGCGCCATAGGGGGCACTGGGGCCACGCAAACAGGAGTTACCTGTGTAGTCCCGCCCCCTCCCGATGGCCCCGCCCCCCCGAACTGACTGAACCTGTCAGCTGGTCACCTGGACCAGCTGACAGGTGACAGTTGTTTCCACGGTGACAAACGGGCTTTTTAATCACCACGGCAACAGCTCCAGCGGGATCGATCCCCGCCCGCCGCGGCGATGTGAGCTGAATACGCTCGCGCCGCTAAATCGCCGATCAATGCTATCAATCCACAAACATCAAAGACCTCGTTAGCCTGAACAAAGAGAGCGCGGCGTGAAAACATTTAAGAGATTTTCCTCTTTTAAAACAAAAGAAACATTTAGCGGTTGTTAGCGCAGCTCGTTAGCTTTTCCAGCACGTGGGGTCGATAACGTGGCGGGAACCTCGTGAGCGAACAAGACGCCACCTCAGCCGAGATTTGAGGATTATCTTCAAACAGCAGCCGGAATGAATCCGTTATTCTGCCCCGAGGCCCCAGAGGACGGCGTGAAATAAGGAACAGGCGATCAATAATCCGACGGTCCGAAGGAAGCCGCGCCGCCGTTTACCTTCTCACCACGGCGCCTTTGAGGTGAGGGCGCGTCACAGCCAGTAATCAGATTACCGGCCGCCCGATTACAAACAATATTCTTCAGAAAGGTTTCGCTCCAACTTTAACGGCCGTCCAGTCGCCTCCTGGAAGCCGGTTGGCTCACGGGAACCTGGAAAATCCAGGTGCAGCGAATCGGGCGTTAACGAGACGACGGGAGGAAACGACTTTAAAGATTTGATCTGAAGAACGATGATGGTGAAGATCTGAAGATCAGGTTGTTTGTGTCGTAAAACAGTGTCTGGAAACACCTACAGGTGTCCTTGAAAACAGGAGTTTGATCCTTGAGAACAGGTGTTTGATCCTTGAGAACAGGTGTTTGATCCTTGAAAACAGGAGTTTGATCCTTGAGAACAGGTGTTTGATCCTTGAAAACAGGTGTTTGATCCTTGAGAACAGGTGTTTGATCCTTGAGAACGGGTATCCAGCACTTGCAGTGTGAATTCTGACCACTAGGCGGCGCCACACTGGACCTTAATGTACTTTCTTAATCACTTTTGTATTTTAAACAACGGTCTTTTTTAAAATCAGGTTTTGTTCGGTAGAACGAGCGAATGCCGTATCGCCGGGCGAACTCTTCCCCCTGAAAATGAAAGCATCAATTATTCAACCTCAATAATTCAGCAGCCTCTCACACGGAGGTATTTCTGGACTTCATCCTTCCTCTGGGATGATGTCTCGACCAATCAGACGGTGGGGGAGGATGACATCACGGCCTCCGGCCAATCAGCAGTCGCCTGAATTATCGTCTCAATTCTTCGTGATCGAAGCTGAAACAAAACCGATTGTTTCTGTTGTGTGTTTGTAGTTTGTGTGTTGTTTGTGTATTTCTTGTTTGTGTGTTGTTGTTTGTGTGTAGTTGTTGTGTGTTTGTTGTTTGTCTGTTGTTTGTGTGTAGTTGTTGTTGTGTGTTGTTGTTGTGTGTTTGTTGTTTGTGTGTAGTTGTTGTGTGTTTGCTGTTGTTGTGTGTAGTTGTTGTGTGTTGCTGTTGTTTGTGTGTTGTTTGTTTGCATCACACACACGTTCCTGCCCGTCCTTGGCGGATCCCTGACAGCCTCGGCGATGTTCGCGCCTCCAGGATGCGATCATCTTCATCCCCGCCGACATCTGTTCGTCAACGTTTTCCTTCTTCTGACACTTCGCCCGTCGCTCTGAGGGACCCGCCCCCTTCGGGCTCTCTGGCCTCCGCGACCTTTGACCTGGACCCCGCCCAAGCGTGACCGTTGTGGATCTTCGGGGAGGAAGAAGAGTCGATCTCGCCGACCTTCAATCCGGCGGCGCCTCGCCGGAGTCAATAAAATCTGAAAGTCCGATTTGGTCGCGCAGCTTTGAGTCCCGAGAGGACGGCGAAGGTCCGGCCCCCTCGGGCCTGTACGGTGGCGCAGGGCCGACTCTCCGCGGCGCCGTCGAGGAGCCGTCGAGCAAACGTTTCTCGTTTTGGGCCGTTTGCGTCATGAAGGTTT
>CAJVRN010000229.1:865000-867500 GCA_911728415.1 Lagocephalus sceleratus | reverse complement strand
GTCCGGCCGCGCTCGTAAACCTGTCACGCCGCCAGCGCCACGAGTAACCGCCGCCACCGCTCCGCCGTCCGCTAAAGACTTCGTGGACGGCGAGCGTCGGGTTTCACGCGCTGAACAGGTTTCAGGTGTTTGGCCATCCGTCCTATCACTTTTGTCTTTGCGTCGCCGTGGCGACGGGGACAAAGCCAACACCTGGGGTTTATTGGTCGGTAAACACAACTCCCGTTCACCGGATGGCCCTGAACGCCTCGCTGGGGGCCGACACGCGTCGTGAGTCGATCATTAACGACGAGTTTTAGTAAACGTGTTTTTTATAACGCACAGGCAAACGAAGCCCCGCCCCCCGGGAGAGCTGGGGAGCGGAACCTTATCGGGACAAACGTCCACCTGGAGGTTTTCTGGGTGAAGCTCACGATAAAGTCTGATGGAGCTCCTGCACAGAAGAAGAGTGGAGCGTGACCCCAGAGGGCCCGCCTCCCGCCTCAGGACAGGTGGACTGGGCTTACTGGGACAGGTAGACTGGTGATACTGGGACAGGTTTACTGATGGACTGATTATAGTGGGATGGGTTTACTGGTTATAGTGGGACGGGTTTACTGGTGGACTGTATAGGGTATTTACTGGTGGACTGGTTATAGTGGGACGGGTTTACTGGTTATAGTGGGACGGGTTTACTGGTGGACTGGTTATAGTGGGGCGGGTTTACTGGTTATAGTGGGACGGGTTTACTGGTGGACTGATTATAGTGGGATGGGTTTACTGGTTATAGTGGGACGGGTTTACTGGTGGACTGGTTATAGTGGGACAGATTTACTGGTGGACTGGTTATAGTGGGACGGGTTTACTGGTGGACTGGTTATAGTGGGGCGGGTTTACTGGTTATAGTGGGACGGGTTTACTGGTGGACTGGTTATAGTGGGGCGGGTTTACTGGTTATAGTGGGATGGGTTTACTGGTGGACTGGTTATAGTGGGACGGGTTTACTGGTTATAGTGGGCCAGGTTTACTTGTGGACTGGTTATAGTGGGACGGGTTTACTTGTGGACTGGTTATAGTGGGAGGGTTTACTGGTTATAGTGGGACGGGTTTACTGGTTATAGTGGGACGGGTTTCAAGTGATTTTTCATTTAAATTTTGAGTGAAAATGAAGAGAAACGTCTGTTTTAATTAAAGCTGCCTTAAAAATTAATGTTTTGTGAACAATTTTACAGCCTGATTCATCTGTGAGTGTGTGTGTGTGTGTGAGTGTGTGTGAGTGTGTGTGTGTGTGCATGTGTGTGAGTGTTTGCGCATGTGTGTGTTTTTGCGTGTGTGTGTGTGTGAGTGTGTGTGAGAGTGTGTGTGAGTCACTCCTGTTTTGTGTTCTTTGTGTGTTGACACTCGATTCGTCCGAACGTTCTTTGGAAGCTCTTGACATTTAGACAACAACAAGCCAACAGTCGCTAGCGGAGTCTGTCCGACTGAAGTACAGGTGACTGTTGTCACCGTCATTGTGCGTTGTTGTGTGTTGACACTGTTGTGGCTGGTGTGTGTGTGTGTGTGTGTGTGTGTGTGTGTGTGTGTGTGTGTGTGTGTGTGTGAAGTGGAAGCCCACTCATGGTTCTTCTGACTCCACGACAGCCACTTCATGTTTAATCAAGTCCCATTAACCAAAGTCAGTGGTGGTGGGTGGTGGGGGGGTGAGGGGGAGTGAGGGGGGTGGGAGGGGGGAGGAGTGAGGGGGGGGGAGTGAGGGGGGAGTGAGGGGGGGAGGAGTGAGGGAGGGAGGAGTGAGGGGGGAGTGAGGGGGGAGGAGTGAGGAGGGGGGAGTGAGGAGGGGGAGTGAGGGGGAGTGAGGAGGGGGAGTGAGGGGGGTGAGGGGGGGGTCAGGTGGGGGAGTGAGGGGGGGGTCAGCAATGAGGGGGGGTCAGCAGTGAGGGGGGGTCAGCAGTGAGGGGGGGTCCAGGCTACGATGGGTTGATGGTTTGTACCTGCGAGCGAAGCTTTCACCTTCAGTGGCGTCTGTTGTCGAGGAACTGTTCAGACCTTCCTGAACGGAGCTTTGATGTTCAAACACATCAAAGACCTTTGTGGCCAATTTCATTGCCGCCCTCCAGTTTGTGCTGGAAACATCTGGATGTGAGAAACATCTGGAACTAATCGTTTTCTCTTTCCTTCGCCATCGACAGCAGAAGCTCAAATCTGATAAAGGCGCCGCTCGGGGATCAAGGTCGCCCGCGGAGCGCCGGCGTTCCCGGTGACGTGATTCCAGCAAACGCCTCGGGAATTAAGGGGGTGATTTAATTAGGCGTCCTGGGGGGGTGAAATGGATGCTGGGGGGGCGGAGCCTCCCCAGGTTCAGGGTTTCTCCAGGTCGAACTTCGAGATCCACGACGCTTACGGCTCATTGGGTCAGGTAGGGGAGGGGCCGATGGCGGCGGGGCTGAGGTGGGGGGGCGGCGATGGCGGGGGCTTCCTTCATATCTTCCATCAGCCTCTGACTCTAGATTGAGTGCAGAGC
>CAJVRN010000229.1:837500-857500 GCA_911728415.1 Lagocephalus sceleratus | reverse complement strand
GTTAGACGGGGACAGGTGTTAGAGGGGGACAGGAGGGTCAGACGGGGACAAGTGTTAGACGGGACAGGTGTCAGACGGGGACAGGAGGGTCAGGCCACACCAGCAGTTCAGGAAGGCGGGTTTACTGACGTTTATGGACATTTGTGGACATTTGTGGACATTTAGGTATGTTTATGGACATTTATGGACATTTGTGGACATTTAGGTATGTTTATGGACATTTATGGACATTTGTGGACATTTAGGTATGTTTATGGACATTTATGGACATTTGTGGACATTTATGGACATTTGTGGACATTTATGGATATTTATAGACATTTGTGAAAGTTATTTCTGATTGTTTACGGACATTCACGTACGTTTACGAAAGTTAACCAACGTTTACGGTTGTTTAAGGTTTACAAGCGTTCTCAAGTGTGATTGGTCCACACGTATCGCCACAGTCACCCTTTACCCGTGGGCCGCGGTGGTGCGGTCGCAGCGGAGGACGTCGAACATGTACAGCTGCTCCATCAGCCGCACGCTTTCGGCCGCCGCCGCCTTGGGGTCCGGCGCCTGAGGAGGGGGGGCGTGTCCATTAGCCAAGACTCTTCCTCCAGAGACTCACACACACACACACACACACACACACACATATTCCTCCCTGGACGAGGGGGCGGGGCCTACAGGCCTGCGGACACCTTTGCTGAAGGTGAAACGTTTGTCCGCAGACCGTGAGGGAGCAGCCCGCCCCCCAGCTCCTCCCGTTTGAAGGCCGACGTGTCGCCCCCTGCCGGCGGGCAGGTGAACTCCACCCTGAGGAGGTTGGAGGATACCGACCTTGTGGAAGTAGATGTATCCCTGCGTGAGCTCGTCGGAGCCCTCGCCGGAGAAGATCACCACGCTGTCCGACTTCTGCCGGATGTACTTGGACACCAGGAACATGGCTGCGGCAGACACGGGGGGGGGAGCGGGTCACATGACGCATCAGATCAGACGGCCCCAGTGACCTCGGTGACCCCCGGCCCGCCGAGATTCCTCTGAGATCTCAAAGCATTCAGGAGGAAAAGGAATGCGCCGACGCTCCGGCGCCCATTTGCTTCACATCGCTGAACGCTTCCACGTGCTCCACCACGGCGCTCGCTGAAGGTAAGTGAACTCCTGTTGCCACGGCGACGGTACTCACGGACTGAGGCGCGTACGGTGGTGACGTCGTACGTCTCCAGGTGATAGATGACGTCCTCCACCGCCGCCACGCCCTCCTGGATGCTGAAGTCCACCTCGTGGTGCTCGCTGCCGATGTGGGCCGCCACCTGAGCCAAAGGTCAGGCAAAGGTCACGCTGGGCGTACCGTAACGGGCGGGGCTTGTGGCGGGGGGGGCAGCGACCTTGCGGGCGGCGAGCAGGTCGGGGCTGTCCTGGGAGCCGATGGAGAAGGTCTGGAGGGGGTACTGCAGCTTCTCCTCCTTGGCCAGCTTCATCAGCGTGGCGGACACCAGGCTGGAGTCCAGCCCGCCTGCGGGTCACAGCCGTCAGCAGGAGCGCCGCCATCGCCACGGGGACCGGCGCGGCGCCGCCCTACCTGACAGGAGGCAGCCGATGCGCCGCTGCGCCATCAGGCGCTTCCTGACGGCGTTCTCGAACAGAGTCCTGATGTTGGCCTTCACCGTGTCCTCGTCCAGCCCTGCGAGGACATCGGCGGTGAGGGCCGGGCGGCGCGGCGCGGCGGCGCGGGCGTACCTGAGGGCAGCGCGGGGACGGCGTCGTGGGCGGCGTGCGGCGGCGCCCCGCTGCAGCGGTGGAACGCCTCCAGCTGCAGCGGCTGCACCTTACCGCTGGGCTTCAGCTCAAAGACCTCCAGGTGACCCGGGGGGAAGGGGACCACGCCGGCGGGGGCCTCGGCGGCGCGGCTCAGCCCCGTCAGGCCTGTAGCCGCAGAGAGAGGCGCTCAGGGGGTGGGGCCTGCGCCGCCACCGCCGCCGCCACGCCCCGTTACCTTTGGCCTCCGAGCAGAGGCCGAGGAAGCCGTCGTCCGTGAGGAGCTTGAACAGAGGCCGGACCCCGAAGGTGTCCCGCCCCACGCAGACCCTCCGCTTGGCGGTGTCCAGCAGGATGAAGGCGAAGACGCCGTCCAGGAGGGACGCCATCTTCTGGGCGCCGAAGCGAGCGTACAGGTGGAGCAGGACCTCCCCGTCCATCTCCGTCTGGTGCTCGAACCCAAAGTGGCGCCTCAGCTGGAGGAAGGAGCAGAGGGACCGTCACGTCTGGACCCGCCCCCTCCATGCGCCCCCCGCTCACCGCCAGGTGGTTGTAGATCTCGCCGTTGTAGCAGAGCCACAGGAAGGGGAAGCGCCTGAGGCGCAGCGGCTGCATGCCGTGCAGCTGGTCCATGATGGCCAGCCGGTGGAAGCCGAAGCAGCAGTTGGTGAAGCCGTGGACGTTCTCGATGCGGAAGGCGTCGGGGCCCCGGTGGGCGACCTTCATGGCGTTGGCGAGGTGCGCAGACAGGCAGTCGTCGCCCCCGAACACGGCCCAGATTCCACACATTCCTGAGCTGAGGACACGTCGGACAACCGAGAAGAGGACAGGTGAGGGGGGGTGAGGGGGGGTGTGGGGGGGTGAGGAGCTGCTCCAGGGGAAACAACAGTCCTCAGGCTCCCACGCGCGCGCGCGCACACGCACACGTACGCACGTACGCACACCCCCCAGACCCGAAAGTCGCCACCTGCAGCTTTCTGAGAAAGTTACATAACTCGTAAAACACACACACACTCGCACACATGCACGCACACACGCACATACACTCACACACACACTCGCACACATGCACGCACACACGCACATACACTCACACACACACATGCACGCACATGCACGCACACACACACTCGCACGCACACACACACACACTCGTACGCACACACACACTCGTACGCACACACACACTCGCACGCACACACACACTCGCACGCACACACACACTCGTACGCACACACACACACTCGCACGCACAAACACACTCGCACGCACAAACACGCTCGCACACACACACTCGCACACACACACTCGCATGCACACACACTCACACACACACTCGCACGCACACACACACTCGCACGCACAAACACGCTCGCACACACACACTCGCACACACACACACACTCGCACACACACTCGCACGCACAAACACGCTCGCACACACACACACACTCGCACGCACAAACACGCACACACACACACACTCGCATGCACACACTCTCACACACACACTCGCACGCACACACACACTCGCACGCACAAACACGCTCGCACACACACACACACCACACACACACTCGCATGCACACACACTCTCACACACACACACGCACGCGCATAAACTCCACCCCGTAGAGGAAATAAAGGTACACGAGAGGGGGATTAACGTGCTTAAATGTGGTTAAAAAGTAAAAACTACGTCATTTGGAAAAGTAAACTTAAACGAATTCAACCCAAAAATGATTCATGAAGATGACAAGTGAGATTAAAAGACGCAGTGACGATGGATTAGTGAAGTTCACCATCTGGATGTCCGGGTTAGAACGGTGATCAGATCTGACGGAACCTTTTATTCTGGTTAATCTGGTTAAAGTTGAGATAACCTGTTTGGATCATCATAACCTGCACGAGTCGCGAGGCTGGTGCAGCCGACACTCACCTGGCCAGATGCTGGAGCAGGTTTGGGGTGAGGAAACCAAAAGTGACCAAGTCCGCCCGAACCTGCGTTTATCAAGAGATACAGAACCGGATGTGCTTCATCTACCTCCAAAGTAAGAGCGCAGCACAAACGTCACGGGTGACCTCAGGTGTTATTGAAGACGACAGCTTCTCATCACCGTCGTAGCCTGAAAAAACGCGGAAAGCCGTGTTTAAGGAAGCTCATGTGTGTGTTTTGATGACCGAGACTCGCTGCCATGCGACCGAGCTGAGGAGACTTTTATTTTGAAGGAGGCATCAAAAAGGCTCTTCCTGTTTGTGGCTGTTGCATCACACCTGTCCGGGGCACACCTGTCACCTCCCGGAGCCGCACGGGTGTTGGCTCACGACCCAAAAGAGTCGGGTTCGAGAACACGGTCGCGTTTGTCGGTTCAGATCACGGAGGTAGTAGTAAAGGGGCGTGGCCCTGGCGTCACGTGACAACGGTCCAGTTAGTGGTCGCTTAGCAACCCGTTACCACGAGGACACAGAAACATCTTTACGAGACATTTATGGCTTTTATTTAACAGAAAGTCCGATTAAAACGAGGAACTTTTCAAAACACGTTTGTTATCACACACCTGAGTGTTATCACATTATTACACACCTGAGTTATCACACACCTGAGAGTTATCACACACCTGAGAGTTATTACACGCCTGAGCGTTAACACACACACCTGAGTTATCCTACACCTGAGTTATCCTACACCTGAGTTATTACACACCTGAGTTATCACACACCTGAGTGTTATTACACACCTGAGCGTTAACACACACCTGAGTTATCCTACACCTGAGTTATTACACACCTGAGTTATCACACACCTGAGAGTTATTACACACCTGAGCGTTAACACACACCTGAGTTATCCTACACCTGAGTTATCCTACACCTGAGTTATTACACACCTGAGTTATCACACACCTGAGTGTTATTACACACCTGAGCGTTAACACACACCTGAGTTATCCTACACCTGAGTTATCACACACCTGAGTGTTATTACACACCTGAGTTATCCTACACCTGAGTTATCACACACCTGAGTGTTATTACACACCTGAGTTATCCTACACCTGAGTTATTACACACCTGAGTTATCACACACCTGAGTGTTATTACACACCTGAGCGTTAACACACACCTGAGTTATCCTACACCTGAGTTATCCTACACCTGAGTTATCACACACCTGAGTTATCACACACCTGAGTGTTATCACATTATTACACACCTGAGCGTTAACACACACCTGAGTTATCACACACCTGAGTGTTATCACATTATTACACACCTGAGTTATCACACACTGAGAGTTATCACACACCGAGAGTTATTCGCCGAGCGTTAACACACACCTGAGTTATCCTACACCTGAGTTATCCTACACCTGAGTTATCACACACCTGAGTTATCACACACCTGAGTGTTATCACATTATTACACACCTGAGCGTTAACACACACCTGAGTTATCACACACCTGAGTTATCACACACCTGAGTGTTATCAGGTCTTTTTTGGGACCTTCTATACACTTGAACACAACAGCAGGTTCCCACGAGATAAGGACCAGAAACAGGTTTGGGAACTAATGAGGGAACAAAGAAACCAGAATTCTTCTTTGACCTTAAAGTTTGCTTTTGTAGGAGATCAAGAGAAAGGTGCTTTAATAAGGGAGGACACGTGACCGGGGAGGCTGAGCAGGTCTGTCGGGTCAAAACCATCAGTTTGACTCAGGTAGACGTGTTGTAGCGCCCCCTACTGGCCACAGCCTGTACAACAGGCCAAAAGATCTTTATCAGACAAATAAACAAGTTAAAGTATAAAAGTAAAAAATGTAATGTGACGCAAACTAACTTTTGACATTCATAAAAATAGATGATGTAATGTGTAGTTAATATCTATCTATTTGCTAAAACAAACCTTATGTAGTTGAATTAAAGCGAAAAACTGGAGGGATTTTTTTAATAAACTTGCCCTTTGTTAAAAATCAATCTAGGTGTTAAAGATAATAAATTAATTCATTCAAAAAAATAATCTCTGATTTAAAGGTCATTAAAGATTCAGATTTACAAATTTACATTTACATTAAAAAATTAAAAAGAGGGGAAAAAGAAATTAAAACAAATGTAATCGATATTCAAATACATCAAAATATTAAACGATTAGAAATGTGATAGTAAACCGTCAGAATGGTCAAATTTAGCTCAAATATGAAGTTAAAACATTAATTTGTGAATGATATTACATTTATCTATTAAAATACATAAATATTAAATGTTAAATTATAAACAATTTCATCTCGACTGATTAAATCGTTTAATTGGTGCTAAATCGTGTTTTGAAGAATATAATTTGACGCGTAAAAGAACCCAAGAAGAAGTGAGAGGGCGCCATTGTCGGGATTATTTCACCCCTCCCACGTGACCGTGTAATCTGGTGAAGTGTGAACACCTGGGGGGCAGGTAGCGGACAGGTAGAGCCGGACCATGTCTCGGCTGCCCTCCCTGCTCTTCTTCTCCAGCGGGCTGCTCCTCGGCTTCCTCTCCTTCCGCTCCCTGCTGGAGCCGAACCTGCCAGAACCCTTCCGAACCCCCGGGAGGCAGACGGCCAGACATGACGTCACCGCCCAGGTACGCGCAGGTGAGTCCGCTTTTCTGTCCGCCGACAGATCAGAGAGAAAATACTGGTACATATTGGTACATACCGATGAATACTAATAAATACCGATAAATAGGCCTACTAATAAATACTGGTACATACCGATAAATACTAATAAATACCGATAAATACTAATAAATACTAATAAATACTGGTACATACCGATAAATTCTGATAAATACTAATAAATACTGATAAATACCGATAAATTCTGATAAATACTAATAAATACTGATAAATACCGATAAATACTGATAAATACCGATAAATTCTGATAAATACTAATAAATACTGATAAATACTGATAAATACTGATAAATACCGATAAATACTGATACATAGTGAGAGTCGGAGGTTCACACACAAACGGCGGAAACATCGATTCCTTGTCATTTTTTGGTTTATTTGCTTTGAGGAGAACTGAACTGGTGAACGAAGCTCCCGCTGATTTGAGAAGAAACGTCCTAATCTGCAGGAACATCAGCGGATAAACGTCGGAAGCTCTCGCTTTGATGCGGAGCAGCAACACGTTTTATTTCTCTCCTTTAATGTGAAGAAAGTCTTTGAAGCTGAAGCGGTGGTTAAACTTTAATTTGGTCTAGGTGCGCCGAAGAGAAGACGAGTTCAGATGAGAAGATGACGATGTGAAGCTTTTAAGGGGGAAGTCGGGTCATAAACTACGATTTAAAGCGAGGTCACGTGTTCGCTGAGTGGCGTCGGTGACGTCATCACCAGCTATTGATGCTTTTATTTTTGTGGGTCTCACTGACTCTGGCTGTTTCTTCGTTTGAAGGACCGGACCGGGGCCCGGCACAGAACGCCTCGGCGCTGCCCCGGGTCCTGTGCTGGATCATGACGGAGCCCCGGAACCTGGAGACCAGGACCCGGCACCTGCGGCAGGCCTGGGCCCGGCGCTGCGACACCGTCCTCTACATGAGCTCCGCCCCCAGCGACTTCCCCACCGTGGCGCTGAACGTCAGCGAGGGCCGGGAGAACCTCTACTGGAAGACCATCCGGGCCTTCCAGTACATCCACCGGCACCACCTCCACCGGGCCGACTGGTTCCTGAAGGCCGACGACGACACCTTCGTGGTGGTGGAGAACCTGCGCCACCTGCTGGCCAGGTACGACACGGAGCGGCCGCTCTACCTGGGCCGCAGGTTCTCCCCCTTCGTCAGCCAGGGCTACATGAGCGGGGGGGCGGGCTACGTGCTCAGCAGGGAGGCCCTCAGGAGGTTCGTGGGGGGGTTCCAGTCCGGCCAGTGCTCCCACTTCTCCCACATCGAGGACATGGCCCTGGGCCAATGCATGGAGAGCGTGGGGGCGGAGCCTGTGGACACCAGGGACCGGCTGGGGAGGCACACCTTCCACCCCTTCCCCCCCGACCACTACCTGGTCAGGCAGCAGCCCAGACCCCGGCCCTGGTACCTGCTGTACGAGTACTACACACCTGTGGAGGTACACACACACACCTACCTGTGGACGCACACACACCTGTCTGTGGAGGTACACACACAAACCTACCTGTGGACGCACACACACCTGTCTGTGGAGGTACACACACACACCTACCTGTGGACGCACACACACCTACCTGTGGAGGCACACACACACACCTACCTGTGGACGCACACACACCTACCTGTGGAGGCACACACACACACCTACCTGTGGACGCACACACACCTACCTGTGGAGGCACACACACATCGAGGTACACACACACACACCTACCTGTGGAGGTACACACACACACACACACCTACCTGCGAGGCACACACACCTACCTGTGGAGGTACACACACACACCTACCTGTGGAGGTACACACACCTACCTGTGGAGGCACACACACACACCTACCTGTGGAGGCACACACACACACCTACCTGTGGAGGCACACACACACCTACCTGTGGAGGCACACACACACACACCTACCTGTGGAGGCACACACACATCGAGGTACACACACACCTACCTGTGGAGGCACACACACACACACACACACCTACCTGTGGAGGCACACACACACACACACCTACCTGTGGAGGCACACACACACACCTACCTGTGGAGGCACACACACACCTACCTGTGGAGGCACACACACACACCTACCTGTGGAGGCACACACACATCGAGGTACACACACACACCTACCTGTCGGTGCCTGGGGCTGACCCCTGACCTCTGACCTCTCCTCAGGGTCCTGGCTGCTGTTCAGACTTTGTCGTGTCCTTCCACTACATCTACGCCGTTGAGATGTACACGCTGGAGTACCTGACCTATCACCTGCGCCCATACGGATACACGTACAGGTACAGCCCCAACGAGCCCCCAAACGCCACCACGGCGGTCGCCACGGCGACAGATGACGCCTCCTCGGCCATCGGTGGGTTCCGAACCAACGCGCTTCGCCTCTAATCTCTAATCAGTTGGTTATTGATTACGTTTTCCTTCACCACTTCCTGGTGTAGACGAGGAGTTCCCAGTCTTAGATTAACCTGGAGGAGGCTTGGTCATGTGACCAACCGGGAGGAGGCGTGGTCATGTGACCAACCGGGAGGAGGCGTGGTCATGTGACCACCCAGTCGAGCTTTGAACTGGTGCAGCTGACATGAATGCTGACGCTTCAGAGGCTCTAATTCAACGTGAAATAAAAGCAGCGTGCTTTTAATCTAACTCTGTGTGTGTGTGTGTGTGTGTGTGTGTGTGTGTGTGTGTGTGTGTGTGTGTGTGTGTGTGTGTGTGTGTGTGTGTGTGTGTGTGTGTGTGTCTGGCTGGTCCTCACCACTTCTGTCCAGATCTGGCTTAAAGTTGAGGTCAGAACTGGGCTTAGGGTCAGAGGTCAGGGTCAATGTATTATGTCTATCACAGTCCCCATAAAGATAGAAGTGTGTGTGTGTGTATTTAAGATCCACATAGAAAAAGTTTTTATTACACAAATATTTAAAAAAAAGTTTAGTTCTACAGTTAAAATAGCTTCGTTTTCCATGTTAAACTATGTCAATTACAAAGACGTTTCCATGACGACGAGAACAAAGATAAATGTGGGACAAACACTTAAACAACATAAACAATCGGATCCGTCGAAGGTTTGTAGCTGTAACGTTCAGATCCGACTCAGGCTATAGCTTCCTTAACATTACCGATTAACCCGTGAGTCTATCTTACTGGCACGTCTGGAAAGGCTGCGATTGTGGGCGGGGCTTAAGGCACGCCTTAAGGAAACAAAAATAAACGGACATCGACACTTTATGACCTAACTACGCTTTACAGGAGGGGCGGGGCCAGTGGAGGTGGATCGTGATGAGAGCTGACGCCTGTAACGTCGGGTTTGGCCCCCAGGGGGCGCGCTCGTCTTTACAGCAGAATCACGTACACTTGGATACTAGACTTTTTTGGGGGGGGGTTCGGCAGCTATGTGGCTAAGGCTAAGGCTCCCGACACACGTCAGAAATGTCGGAACTTCGGGAACGAGGCGAGCTCGTCCGGGAAGGTCGTGCTGTCTCCCCAACAGCCAATGAAGAGGCCCACAAAGGGGCGGGGCTCACCAGCCACGAATCCCTCCGAAGCCCCAGACACACGTTTACGTTGAAGTCGTCCTAAATGCGTCACATTCGTTCGTCCGTTCGTCACAGTGGAAAAAGTCCCGACCGCCACTAGGCTAACAGCCCCGCCCTCGCGACTAGCGCTAACAGCTTTGGCTACAGCTATTCTACGCAAAGCTGCCCAGGAGTCGCTTCGCCGCGCGTCCCGTTACGTGAGGACGCAGGAGCGTTTACAGTCGGCCTCGGACTCGAAGTTGTTGCCGTTGCCGTGACAACCCCCGAACCAGAACTGAGCGCAGGAGTTGGCCTCGGGGTCGTAGTACCAGCGCATCACGTACTGCCGGCAGGGGCCGGGGTCCAGCGGCTCGCCGCAGCCCGAGCCTGGAAGACACACGAAGCTCGGGTTACTGACGTCTGCATCACGAAGCCCCCACGTGTCCGGACGAGCCACGCCCACGTGTTCGGACGAGCCACGCCCACGTGTCCGGACGAACCACGCCCACGTGTCCGGACGAGCCACGCCCACGTGTTCGGACGAGCCACGCCCACGTGTCCGGACGAGCCACGCCCACGTGTCCGGACGAGCCACGCCCACGTGTTCGGTGTCCACAAGGCAACTGTGAGGACGCGAACTTTGAACTTCGTAGAGTTTAACGTATTAAATCGGGGAATTAACGTGATTCGTATTACTAAGACAAAATGATTATATAATTCAAATATACGATAATTTCACCAAATTATGACGTGTTAAGACGGTCTATATCAACGCTTTCCCGGAATAGGATAATTTTTGTTGTCGGGCAGCTCAAAACGTTACTGCGGCGGGTCATCGTAGCGTCGCTTCATCGAAGGCGAGCAGCGTTGTGGTCGCTGCTCTTTGTCGGACTCACCTGCCAGGGTCAGCTCTGTGAGGGGGGGCAGAGGAGGAGGAGGAGGAGGGGGAGTGGTTCCTTCGTGCAGCCAGTGCTCCTGAAGCTGAACCCCCGTGGTGGAGCTCAACCAGGGGCCCGGCGGGCCCCCCCCCGCCGGGGACACAAACGCCACCTCCGGAAGCACCTGCAGGCCTCGGTCGTTGGGGTGGGCGGGGCTCTGGGCCGGGGCGGTCCTGGTCTCCACTGGGAGCTCGGACTGGGGGGAGAGGAGGAGAGCTTCACACACGCCCCCAACAGCCGGTACCTGGGCCGGGCTACCTGTCCTCGCTCCGGGGCCTCCGGGATCCAGAACTCTGGAGCCTCCGGTTGGAGCTCCACGGGGGGGCCGTTGGGCGGGAACGCCGCAGTGGCGTGCTGCTCACAGATCAGGTCCACGATGACGTTCTCCAGGACTGCACGAAACAGACGAAGAGCAGAAACATTTGACGACCCGACGCGTCTGAACGACTTCCTGTCCCGCCTCGACTCGCCCTCGACCACGAGACCAGCGT
Organism: Lagocephalus sceleratus; assembly: GCA_911728415.1. NCBI lineage: Eukaryota > Metazoa > Chordata > Actinopteri > Tetraodontiformes > Tetraodontidae > Lagocephalus > Lagocephalus sceleratus. Next base: position 846,142 of record CAJVRN010000229.1, on the reverse strand, counting down.
GGCGCCAGGGTTGTGTAAACTTTGGGCTCAGCTGAGGTTTAAGTGGCGTTAGGGCTGAGCCGGGCGTGCCGGGTTGCTTCGGGATGACGGCGTGTTCTTACCGTGCAGCGAGCCGAAGTCGTGGATCAGGTGGACGTGGGCCTCGTCGGGGTCCGAGGCGATGGCCGCCATCTCGGCGCTGAAGTCGCGGTAGAGCGGGTCGGTGTGGTTCATGACGCCGATGACGAACATCTCGATCCCTTGGGCGCGGGCCTCGGCCGCCGAGACGTGGAAGGGCACGGCGTCCCGGGGGTCGGCCTGGCCGTCGGTCAACACCAGCGCCACCTTCCTGACGCCGGGCCGGGACGCCTGGAAGAGCTGATTGGCGCGGTGGATGGCGCTGCCCGTGAAGGTGCCCTCGCCCAGGTACTGCATGGTCCTGACCGAGGCTTTGAGGTGGGCCTGGCTGGACCGCTGCTGCAGGCTGGACACCACCACCGTCACGTGACTGTACAGGACCACGCCCACGCGAGCCGCCTCCCGGCTCACCGACACCCGGTCGATGACCGCCGCCACAAAGTCCTTCACCAGCTCGAAGTTTCGTGGTCCGACGCTCTCGGAGCCGTCGATCACGAAGACGAGCTCTAGAGGAGTCGCTCTGCACTGGAGGCCACAGCCTGGGGAGGACCAGGGAATGAGCCTGGACCCCAGGACCTCTGGTCCCAGCAGACGCAGGTCTTACCACACAGCTCTCTGATGAGTCGGACCACTTCTTCTCTCTGCCAACAAAACCAACGTTCAGCTTTTCCATTTTTCTGGTTTTCGTCGGTTCCGCTGGGCTTTGACTCACCGTCAGGCCGGGATCCCCCTTTTCTCCAGGTCTTCCCTACAAAATAAAATAAACTGGTTTTAGGAGGTGATATGTTCTTCAGACTCTTCCAGCAGAACTTCAGAGAACATCCATCTGATGTCCACATCCAAAGACCTCTGCCTGTCCCCCTGGTGGCCCTCGGCTCCACCGCCCCCCCCAGGAGGTAGGTGTAGATCATCCTGATACAAATACCAGGTCCTGAGATGTTTACCATTCCTCCTGGTGATCCAGGTTCTCCAATGTCTCCTTTCTGTCCTCTCCTTCCTCGTGCTCCAGGACTTCCTCGGTCCCCCTGTGTGAGGGTCAGAGTTCCACCGTTGAGAACTTTTACCTCCGAAATCAGATGGCACGCAGCATAAAACCACCGTTGGTACCTTCTCTCCCGGCAGACCGTCTCCTGGTGCCCCCCGAGGACCCACCGGACCCAGGAACCCGGGCTCCCCCTGAGAGGTGAGGATGAAACGATGATCATCTAGCAGAACATGGATCAGCAGAGACCTCCAGCAGGGGTCCTGAGGAGGTACTGTCAGGTACTGCCTACCTTTGGCCCCTGGATGCCCTCTCCTTGCAGACCTGGAGAACCTGGTGGTCCAGGCTGACCTACAGAACCCTGTAGATACGAACCAAGACACAAAGAGGTGACACACAGATCATAAAAGAGCAGCATGAAAGGGAGAGAAGGACCAAAGATCTGACCTTTGGTCCATAAAATCCAATGCCAGGAGGACCTGATGGTCCTGGTGGTCCTGGTAGACCTCTGTCCCCCTACAATACACATACTTCCTCAACTCAAACTGAAATTCTAATTTTCCTCCTTTAAGCTCCCCTTTCTCCTCCTCACCTTTGATCCAGGAAGCCCTTTACCTTCAGGTCCTGTCTCTCCATGCATACCCGGAGCTCCGGGAAGGCCCTACAAGGACGGACTCATTTATCTTATCTTAACTCTTATTTCTGAGAACGATTTGAGGTGTTACTCTTCTCACCGTTGGTCCAGGGACGCTGTCGCCTTTCTCTCCTGGTGGACCGACAGCTCCTGGATTTCCTTTGTTACCCTGGAGGGTGAACGGGTGACCAGGTAAACAGGTAACACTCGTAAGTCTCCCCTCACACTGCGGCTAGCCTGAGCCAAAGCCTGCTCACACCACCAGAACCTGGGCTCATTCTTCTCACCTTTGGTCCAGCGGTTCCAGCCCCAGGCTCTCCTACAGGTCCTGGAGCTCCTGCAGGCCCCAGGTCTCCCTGAAAACAGCATCACTTTACATTTGGGGCTAAGATGACAGATGTCCTCATAAATATAGAAACAAGGGCATCACCTTCTGTCCTGGTAAGCCCCGCCCAGGAGGCCCCGGGGGGCCCATCACTCCAGGGGTCCCGGGTTCTCCCTGAGCAACAGAAGTATTCTCAATTATGACTCTTCTGCACTTCCTGCCACTTTGACCAGTTTATTCACATTCTACACTGAACCAGACCTTCGGTCCTGCAGGTCCGGCAGGGCCCAGAGATCCCGAGAGGCCCCTGGGGCCGCGGTCACCTCGGTCTCCCTGCACACAAATGTAGCGTTTAATAAGACCAGCGCTTCTGGGACTTCTGTCTTTGAGGGGACGTGCCCTCTCCAAAGCTTTAACCGCCGTGTAGCCATCTACATGAGCTGGACACCCCGAGGACTCGTAGTTCAGGTCGTCCATAGCGCCTTAATTTAAACCATCTTATGGTCTTTGGATCAGGACTTCCTCCAGGATCCTCACAGGTTATAAACAATATTGCCTCACTTCGTCTATTTATTCTCTTGAACAGCTGGGACTCTGGTGGCCTCCGGACTCGTCTTCTTATCTGGTGTCTTATCAGTGTTGGTGATGGCATCGCGTTTACCTTTTCTCCAGGAATGCCTTTTCCTGGCGCTCCCTCTGGACCTCGTGAACCTGGTGGCCCCATCTCCCCCTGAACAGTGGGTAACTTCAGGTTCAGATCTGATCTGATCGTTTCTCCCATTCTTTCTCCTGGGGCTCACCTTAGGTCCAGAAGCTCCATCCTCCCCAGGGATGCCGGGTATCCCAGCAGGACCATCAGGACCTGGTTCCCCCTGGAAAATCACACGAGTTCTCAGACCTTCTGACCCTCGACCTTCAGGGGGGTGGTTGTCTCACCTTAGGTCCTGGCTCGCCCACACCTCTCTGTCCCTGGGCTCCAGGATCTCCAGGGAAGCCCTGATCACCCTGGAAATCAGCAGCAAAAGTAAGTCCCTCAAATACGTCTAAATGTCTCCTTTATGTTGAAATTGTTCAAACAGAAAGTTCATCAAAGTTGGGAAAGAAACAAATTTAAATAATTTATATTTCAAAGCCTGTTTGAAAGAATCTGGTCCTGAAATGTTCATAAATTCATAAAATAGGAAAACTCAGTTTAATGCGTGTTCAGGTAAAGTGGTCCTCTACTGACCTTTGGACCAATTATTCCCAGTCCAGGAGGTCCTCTGGGGCCAGAAGGCCCAGAAGGCCCTGGGTCCCCCTAAAGACAGAGAATGTCAACATTTAAAAACCAGCGATGGAAGCAGATCCTAACGTTTGCGTTGGCCTCGCCTTTTCTCCCGGGATGCCGACGCTTGGAAACCCCATCAGTCCTGGAAGACCCGGAGCTCCCGTGTTCCCCTGAAGGTCACAGAGGGGAGAGGTCAGACAGAGTGATGACACACAGATTAGAAAACTGACCAACAAACCTTGTCTCCTTTGTGGCCCACTCCCGGAGGCCCGCGGCTGCCCTTTGGCCCCTCATAACCTCGGTCCCCCTGTTGGGGACACCCTCAGGGTCAAAGGTTGCCTCTGTCCCAGAGTTCCATTTAGTGATTCCCAGTTTGACAACAGATGAATCAAAGAGTCCTGGAACTTACCTTGGACCCAGGGAGACCCTCGCCTGGAAGCCCTGGAGGCCCTTGTACCCCTGGTGGCCCTCCTGGTCCCTAAAGACAGTTAAAAGTGTTTGTCTCCAAATAGATCACAGTGCTCACGTTGTTCTGAGAACTCACTGGTGTCCCAGGTTCTCCCTGACCCCCTGGTCCTGGAGGACCCACTCGTCCTTGGATTCCTCTTTCACCCTGAACGTTAGAGATAAACTGAGAAGATCAGGCCTTCTCTACTGACCGTACTAAACCACGTGGAAATCTACCTTGGGGCCCGGGAAGCCAAAGCCTTTATCTCCTGGAGGTCCGGGTGCTCCCCTCTGGCCCCGATCGCCCTTCAGAGGAAAGAAAAGTGTCCGTGTGATGACTCTGATCAGAACGGCCTCACGGTTGCACATGTGAGTGTTCTCACTTTAGACCCAGGAGGACCTTCTGGACCCTGGTCTCCAGCTCCCCCTCTAGCCCCCTGAGGTAGAAAACAAAACCACAAAGAGGAAAACCACCTGTAGAACCTCCTACGTGAACACTGATCAATCAATCAAAGGTAACCGATCAGAGACAGATGAAGGGAGTCCCAGCAGGAAGTGCAGTAAAGAGACTGTAAATCAGTTTGGTGCTCGTACCTGCATGGTTGTCTTGGTGAGAACACCTCCAGTGGGGGGTGAGGGTACTCTCAAATAATCTAAAACTGATCTCGTCTCTGGACCAACAACTCATAAATCTGATAAAGTCTGTGTGTGTGTGTGTTTGTGTGTGTGTGTGTGTGTGTGTGTGTGTGTGTGCGTGTGTGTGTGCGTGCGCGTGTGTGTGTGTGTGCGTGTGTGTGCGTGTGTGTGTTTCTGTGTGAGTGTGTGCGCGTGTGTGTGTGCGCGTGCGTGTGTGTGTGTCTGTGTGAGTGTGTGTGTGTGTGCGCGCGTGTATGTGCGTGCGTGCGTGATACTCCCGAGGCGAGGCGGTAACACACATTTACGGGGGGAGTGAATGATAACATGTGCCCAAATTGTAATCCTCTGGGACAACGACTGCCCGCCGTGACTGCGAGCCGGGACGCCTGTTTGGAAAAGCGCCGTTAGCCGCGGGATCAGGACTAATCCACAGCTCACATTCCACGAGTGCAGAGGGCAGGATGGACGCTTCTGGTTTGAGAACGTTTGACAACACACTCAATTAAGGCCAATTCAACAATTTAACGGGAACATTGTTATTGGACGAGGTTCTCAGGAGGACACGAGTCCGTTCTGGCCACTTAAAGACCAGACACAAATAATTTGTGATGACCTGGGCTAGTAGTGATAAAAACTAGCCTAGCTCTGTCCAAAGGTGTTCGACCTGTTATCAGTTTGGGCGGGGCCAGCCGAGCACCTGCACTCTGATTGGCTGACAGAAAACTCGCATCTGTACTTGGTGTGTACACCAATGATGTCCCGAACTGGACAAGATATTTACTGTTCTCGTTCGTCCCAGTTGGCCACCAGAGGGCAGTGTTTCTAAAAACATTATAGCAAAAACAGATATACCTGTTCTCCTTTGGAGCCTCTGGGGCCAGGAGGTCCATCAGCACCCTAAAATAATTCAATATGAAGATCCAGTAAATCAAGACGGGAAAATTCACAAAAGGAGAAACTTTAAAAACCTACTTTTTCTCCTTTGACCCCGGGCGGTCCACATTCACCTTGTTCCCCCTGGAAACCAGACGAAGCCCGAGTGATGGAGCCTTTGATCAGAATATTTTAAAATCGGGAAAGCTTGAGAAACACACACCTTGTCCCCTTGGCTGCCGGCTCGACCCTACAGAGGAAAACCTGCGTTATCATTTTAACATAAAATCAACTGTGGCGTGTTCAGAATGCATAAAATACACAAAACATCCACATGTGGACTCATGTCGGTGTTAATCGGGACTGTAAGTGAGTTTTTTGTGTCTGATTACCTCGATGCCTTCTATTCCAGGACGCCCATTAATCCCAGGTTGGCCCTGGAATGACCGAGTCCAGACAAAACAGAACATCAAAGGTTACCTCCAGGGTTATTTCTGTTACCATCACTGGATTATGGACACAAAAGCACTTACGCGAGACCCTTTTGGACCTTGAACTCCGTCAGATCCTGGCTCGCCTGGTTTCCCCTGGATGAAAGGTACCGGACAGAGTGAATGAGAATATCGGGCCTCTTGTGTGTAGAAGTGAGTCTGTTTAGACACGCGGAGGTGAGGTCAAGCCCAGGCCGACCTGTCTGTAACCCCTGTCCAACACAAACCCGTCCTGGCTCACACTTCCACGGCTCCGGGCTTGTCCGTGTTTCATTTTCCCATCTCGACCTTTGCTTCCCGGTCTGGTCAGGCCCCTCAGCACCGCTACACTAACTCTGGGAGGGCCGACCGACCTGAGGCCCCCGCCTGGCCCTCAGAACACGTCCCCTTACCCCCAGTGTGTACTGGGGCACACAGGGAAATGGACTGTTTGGACTGGGACCGCCAACAGTTGACCTAACCGTGGTAAAAATGTTGAAGTTGTGGCCTGTGGCAGCAATATTCGGTGGGATTGCTCTGAAAGGTCGAAGGTGAGGGCCGTGTCTGGCTGTCGGGGGTTTTACCAGGGAGAAACCTGCTACCAGGGACTCACCGGGCTTCCAGGCAGACCCCTGTCCCCTTTCTCACACAGACACACTTTGGGTTGTGGACACTGAAACAGAGACACGGAGGACACCAGTGGATGAGGCATTTGTGGTCATTCTTCTGGATCGTGAGCGTCGGAACCACTGACCCTAAGGAGACGACGCCTGCTCTGATTTGACCTCCAAACGAGCACAAACTCACCTGAGTCTTGACGATGGCGTTCTGCAAATCAAACACACAGTTACTCCACCGGCCAGATGTTACGGGAGCCGCTCGCGCTTCAACTGTGGCTGACCAGCTCGCTGAAGAGTCTGTCGTCCAGGCGGCGGTCGGTGAAGCTGATGACGTGCTGCTGCGGCGGCGCGCTGGCGATGGAGCGCAGCTTGGAGCCCGCGGGGCCCTCGGGCGGCAGGCCCAGCAGCGAGATGGTGAACAGCCTGATGTTGTGCTGCTTGGCCTCGGCGGCGGCCATGAGCGCGCTGGGGCTGCGCGGGTGGTCGACGCCGTCGGTCATCAACAGCGCCACCCTCAGGCTGTTGGCGGACGTCTCCTGGCTGAACAGCTGGGTGGCGTTGGCGATGGCGTAGGCGGAGTAGGTGCCGTGGCCAATGAAGCTCATGGAGGCCACGCGGCCCTGGAAGACGTCCACGTCCTGCCAGTCCCTGAAGTTGTGCTCCACAGACACGGTGCTGCTGTACTGGAGGGCGGCGAGACGCAGGCGGATTCGCCAGGCGGGGGGGTGGAGCTCCATCAGCTTCGTGCTGAAACGCAGGACGAACTGCTTCTGCTCCTCGAACAGCGCGAACTTGGCCTTCTCTGAGCTGTCCACGATGAACATTATCTCAACGGGACAGATCAGCGCTGGGGCGGGAGAGAGACGTCACAACGGTCCACCCGCCATCAGGACCCCCCCATCAGGACATCAGGACCCCCCCATCAGGACATCAGGACCCCCCCATCAGGACCCCCCCATCAGGACATCAGGACCCCCCCATCAGGACCACCCCCCTTCATCTGGACCCCCCCCCCACCATCAGACCCTCCAGACCACTGGAGACTTACCTTTGGACACGTTGATGAGGACCTCATTGTCCTCCTTCTGCCCTTTCCTCCGTCTCTTCTGGCCTCTGGTTGGCTCTGACAGGGCCAGCGTCAGGATCAGCACCTTCAGGAGCCACCACATGCTCGTGTTCCTGCAGCTGCTCCATCCACAAAAGAGCTTCAGACCCAAATAGAGGCTCCAGTGTCATCAACCAGGGAGGGGTCTAACAGGGAGGGATCTACCCAGGGAGGGATCTACCCAGGGAGGGATCTACCCAGGGAAGGATCTACCCAGGGAGGGATCTACCCAGGGAGGGATCTATCCCGAAAGGGGATCTAACCCAGAGATGGATCTATCCCAAAAGGGGGTCTAACCCAGAGATGGATCTATCCCGAAAGAGGGATCTAACCATGGAGGGATGTAACCCAAAAGGGGATCTAACCCAGGGAGGGATCTCACCCATAAGAGGGATCTAACCCAGGGAGGGATCTAATCAGGGAAGCATCTAACCCAGGGAGGGATCTAATCAGGGAAGGATCTAACCCAGGGAGGGATCTAATCAGGGAAGGATCTAACCCAGGGAGGGATCTAACCCAAAAGGGGATCTAACCCACGGAGGGATCTAATCAGGGAAGCATCTAACCCAGGGAGGGATCTAATCAGGGAAGGATCTAACCCAGGGAGGGATCTAATCAGGGAAGGATCTAACCCAGGGAGGGATCTAACCCAAAAGGGGATCTAACCCAGGGAGGGATCTAATCAGGGAAGCATCTAACCCAGGGAGGGATCTAATCAGGGAAGGATCTAACCCAGGGAGGGATCTCACCCATAAGAGGGATCTAACCCAGGGAGGGATCTAATCAGGGAAGGATCTAACCCAGGGAGGGATCTAACCCAAAAGGGGATCTAACCCAGGGAGGGATCTAACCCAAAAGGGGATCTAACCCAGGGAGGGATCTAATCAGGGAAGAATCTAACCCAGCGAGGGATCTAACCCAAAAGGGGATCTAACCCAGGGAGGGATCTAACCCAAAAGGGGGTCTAACCCAGAGATGGATCTATCCCGAAAGGGGATCTAACCCAGAGATGGATCTATCCCAAAAGGGGGTCTAACAGGGAGGGCTCCTAAGTTTCTATTTATTTCTATTTCTTCTACAGACGTCACCCTGTGAGGCTTCATGTTGGCTCAGTCTCTTTAACAGACTTATTATTGTTACACAGCTGACACAGAAATAATGAATCA
>CAJVRN010000229.1:827500-832500 GCA_911728415.1 Lagocephalus sceleratus | reverse complement strand
CCCCGCGTCCACCGCTTCTGTCCAACGGACCTTTTCAGCCCAAATCGAATGAGAACAGGAACACGACAGCAGGCTGGACTTTCAGCATCGGCTTCGATGGCGACGGAAAAGGACTTCTTGATGGACGTGAAACGCACGATAACCTGTAGGACGGAGTGATGGAGGTCTCCTTGAGGAGAGGAGGGTGGGTGTGTTCTAATAAAAAGGATGTTTGGTGAGGAAAAGGTGGCTATGTTCAGAAACAATATATTTTATAAGGTTATTCTTGTCGCAGTAAAGTTTTATAACCATAACAGTTACTGAGGGTTGGACTGGTTCAGACTACTGAAGGCCCATGTTGGACTGGGACCAGTCTCCTGTTACTGGTGCTCCACAGCGCCCCCTAGCGCCCCCCCTCGTCAGGCACAGAAACACAACTTCAACATGTACACTTTACTGACAGAAGCAAACTTCGGTCAAACATCAACACACAAACAGGGCGAACATCTGGTCTTCACACGCTGGACGCCACCTCAAACGGGTAAAACTGAGGGAAGTCCTGCAGGAGCTTCAGGGCCTCGTTGTACAGCTCCAGGTCTGTGGAGAGCAGAGCACATTGAGGCGGGGCCGCTGGGAGGCGGGGCCGCTGGGCGGCGTGGCAGCGGCGGCGGCGTACCGAACTGAGCGCCCCGGTCCTCCCGAAGGATGCTGTAGGTGCTGGCCATCACGACGCCTTTGTTGGACACCAGGCCGATGACCTCCACCACCCCGCTGAGCTCCTCCTCCAGCTGGACACAAACCAGAGCTGAGGTACGCCAACCCACCCGTTCACCCACCTGTTGACCCACCTGACCGGAGGAGAGCACCGGCTCACCAGAACCGGGACAACCTCCACATGAGATTAAACTAGTTCATTAACGGGTCGGTCACTGGTTATCTGTTCAGGTGCTCATGTGGGGCAGCTCTGCTGAGGGTGTGACCGAACGCTCCTGGTGGTTAATGACCTGGTCAGAGATCACCTGGTGGTTAATGACCTGGTCAGAGATCACCTGGTGGTGAGTAACCTGGTCATAGATCACCTGGTGGTTAATGACCTGGTCATAGATCACCTGGTGGTTAATGACCTGGTCATAGATCACCTGGTGGTTAATGACCTGGTCAGAGATCACCTGGTGGTTAATGACCTGGTCATAGATTACCTGGTGGTGAGTAACCTGGTCATAGATCACCTGGTGGTTAATGACCTGGTCAGAGATCACCTGGTGGTTAATGACCTGGTCATAGATCACCTGGTGGTTAATGACCTGGTCATAGATCACCTGGTGGTTAATGACCTGGTCAGAGATCACCTGGTGGTTAATGACCTGGTCATAGATCACCTGGTGGTGAGTAACCTGGTCATAGATCACCTGGTGGTTAATGACCTGGTCATAGATCACCTGGTGGTTAATGACCTGGTCATAGATCACCTGGTGGTTAATGACCTGGTCAGAGATCACCTGGTGGTTAATGACCTGGTCATAGATTACCTGGTGGTTAATGACCTGGTCATAGATCACCTGGTGGTTAATGACCTGGTCAGAGATCACCTGGTGGTTAATGACCTGGTCAGAGATCACCTGGTGGTTAATGACCTGGTCATAGATCACCTGGTGGTTAATGACCTGGTCATAGATTACCTGGTGGTGAGTAACCTGGCAGTAGTTAACCGTGTGGTTGACTTGGTCATAGTTAACCATGTGGTTGACAATTTAACCAGGCCCTAGTTAACAAGGTAGTGGTTGACCAGGCTCTAGTTAATCCTCTAGTCAACCAGGTTCTAGTTGACCCATTGGTTAACCCGGCCATAGTTCAACCGGCTCTAGTTACCCCGTTAGTTACCCCGTTAGTTAACCCGTTAGTTACCCCGGTGGTGACCCCGGTGGTGACCCCGGTGGTGACCCCTGACCCCCTCACCGGCTCGTGCAGCTCCACCGTCGCCGTCCTTCCTTCTCCGTCGGAGACGCTGAACGTTTTTCCTGACGGATGAACCTGAGGAGGACGGGGGGGTCAGGGGGGCTCAGGGGGCTCAGGGGGGCTCAGGGGGGCTCAGGTGGGCCCCCTGACCCCCCGCCCCCCGACACTCACCTTGTCGACCCTCCCGAGCAGGCAGACCGGCTTGTTGACGTGCTGCGGCAGCATCGAGCAGCTCACTCGCGGCTTGGGGCCCTCCAGGATTCCCGCCATGTTGACGCGCCAGCACCGAAACCAAGCGCGGGAAAAGCGTGCGTCACCCGGGGTTACCCGCCCCCAGCGCCCGCGCGGGCGGGGCCGGCGCGGCCCCCCGGACCCGCTACCCACCGGGCGGTACCGGTGACCAAACCGAACCGAACCCCCGCGGTCTCTTACCTTTGGCTTCCCCGGAAACAAGCTGCAGAAGGTTCCGCTCCGAACGCGCGGAGGCCGCTTGGGAGGCGGAACACAGATTTCGGACGTTGTTTCCACCCGGACCAGCTGCGGGATAATGACGTCACCGCCACAACAGAATATGGTCGTTTTCTGGAGTAGGTTTAATTATTACCTCTCGTTTTTACCTCCAACGAGATAAAGAGAACTGGTAGTTAACTTTAAGCACCGAGAAAGAGCGGAGGTAAACTAACTAAAACCAAAGGAAAGGGAACTTGATGGCCTCAGTCTGAACTTCAGGACGCAGTAAGAGCGCTTTAAACTTTCACCTTTTAGTTAAAGTCACGGCTTTAAAACACTTTTATCACATTATTGTGCTCAAAGGGACACTTTCCGAGGTCTCGGGTGATTCTAACAACTCAGTTAAGCGATAAAAGTCTTCATTGTGGAAGTAATTTTACATGTTTAAAAAAAGACGAAAAAACAACAACGACGGTTTTTCTATTTTATTTTTTCTCTGTTGGCAGAAAACAATCATGTTTAGTTTTCTTGGACTCCGCAAAGACTCAAAGAAGTTGTCGTCTGAGAAAGAAGTAGATGGAGGCTTCGTCATCATCGGTGAGATAAAAATGAGCCTTCAGCATTTCTGATTGAGTCTGATGAAACCCAGGGGCCCCAGGGGCCCCAGGGCCTCCTGCAGGACGTGACCCCTCATCGAGGCCCTGGGGCTCTACCTAGGACCCCCGCAGGATGCACAGTCATCCAGGAGACGGGTCTGACACAGCCTGACCTCAGAGACGGAGTAAAGATGGGAAAGGTCACCGGGGTGAGACCGGGGTGAGACCAGGGGGAGACCGGGGTGAGACCGGGGGGAGACCAGGGGGAGACCGGGGGGAGACCGGGGTGAGACCAGGGGGAGACCGGGGTGAGACTGGGGTGAGACCAGGGTGAGACCGGGGTGAGACCAGGGTGAGACCGGGGTGAGACCAGGGTGAGACCGGGGGAGACCGGGGTGAGACCGGGGGAGACCGGGGAGACCGGGGTGAGACCGGGGTGAGACCGGGGGGAGACCGGGGTGAGACCGGGGGGAGACCGGGGTGAGACCGGGGGAGACCGGGGTGAGACCAGGGTGAGACCGGGGTGAGACCGGGGTGAGACCGGGGGAGACCGGGGTGAGACCAGGGTGAGACCGGGGTGAGACCGGGGGAGACCGGGGTGAGACCAGGGTGAGACCGGGGTGAGACGGGGCTGGTCCAGGCGGCTCACAAGGAGCGTTTACGAGAACAAAGAGCTTCAGATTACAAAGCGCAGGGTTCCTCGTGGTAAACTGATCTTAATCTGGAAACAGAAACGTTCAGGACAAAAGCAAAGGCGGAGCTCACTTCCAGTAAGAGCTCTGGTGTCATAACCCCACGTTGGTCTGACGGGCGAGGCCCTCGCTCACGCCGGATCTGCACCGGTTAACCACCAGGCGATCGGGACGGAAGAGGAAGCTCGTGACTGTGTGACCGCGCCGGGCCTGTCGTCCTATGAACTGGTGGCGCCTGCCAGCCTGGAACAGGCGGAGCTGACAGACGGTGGCGGGACGGGCGGTGGCGTTGGCGTTGGAGGGCCGTGTCAGAGCCAGGCTCCCGACCGCGCTCGCAGACCTCCGCCCCAGCGGAGGAGCCTGCTCGGCGCTCAGGCGGGTCCTCCCTCCGCCCACGGCGCTTCCTCCAGCACCTTCAGGAGCTGCGCAGAGCGGGGGCGGGGCCATGCCCTCCAGAGGGTGCTGATGCGGCCCTGTCTGGGCCGTCCGCTGATTCTTTACAGGGATTCAGAGTCGTGTTGCAACAGTGGGCTCAGCCCGTCACCTGAGTTCTGAGGCTCCTCCTCAACTCCCTCTGTCAGCAGATTTGATGGTGGTGTTTGTCCCACTCATCACCCTCGCCACGCCCGCAACAGTCATGTGATGCCCGCTCCAGGGCAGGTTGAAGGGGGGGTCGACCAGGTCGCCCACCGGTGATGGGTGTTTACTGTTTGCTCCCAGCATGGATCCTGTTTTCTTAAACAAATGATCAGCCAACATGTTTGTTCTTCTGCAGGAGAAACGCTGGAGGAGCAGAGGAAGAAGATGCAGACCATAAACATCGCCCAGCCCTCCACCAACGTGATCGTGCAGCCGCCAAAGGTGAGTGTTTGAGTAAAGGACGGGTTAGTCCCGTTTACACCCTTTTGTTATTGTTACCATGTAAAAGAGATCAACAGCCGTCGCAGGGTGTGTGTGTGTGTCTGTGTGTGTCTGTGTGTGTCTGTGTGTGTGTGTGTGTGTGTGTGTGTGTGTGTGAGAGATCCTGAGGTCTATAAAACAGCCTCTTGGTGTCTGAGTGTGAACACATCCCACGCTTGCTTCACGCTGACCCTCCTGACTGAGTGGGCTCTATTCCCTTCCATCGTTGTCGTCGGCGCGGATCGATTGATGTCTCCGTTCTCGGGTGACGGGCGCGATTGCTCCGCCCCCTCGCTCCACAGGAAGTCTTAATTGCAGCTTCATGAAGAACTCTTCATCTTGTCTACATTTAGCGCCACGTTTCCCTGTAATCATAAGCTCAGGTTCTAAAAAAGGCCGACGTCTGCGTCCGTTCTGATGTCTGAGT
>CAJVRN010000229.1:812500-822500 GCA_911728415.1 Lagocephalus sceleratus | reverse complement strand
TTGTTGCACCGTCTCATCAAAGTAAAGCGATCTGTTGGGTCTTGAGTCCCACCGGGGCTTTGATCTCAGGCTGCAGCCAATCAGAAAGCTCCGCCACAGAAAGTGGGCGGGGCCTCAACAGCCACGTCTGGACGTGTGGGGGAGAAAAGTATTTATATCACGCTAATGTTTGATGAACGCTGCCATTAAAGGAGCGTTTTAGCTGTGCCCACACCTTCCACACACACACACACACACATGCATGCACACACACACACTCACACACACACATGAATGCACACACACACACATGCATGCACACACACTCACACACACACACACACACACACGCCTCCTCACTTCCAGGTTACATGACATTTACCACCTCTGTGTTTGTGCAGCTTCAAAGTTGAGCTGACCGTTTACTGTAAACCCAGTTTATGATTAACTCCTGAGACCAAGAGTGCAGCTCCGCACATCTGTCTGTCTGCACGTCTGTCTGCACGTCTGTCTGTCGTCTGCACATCTGTCTGTCTGCTGCACATCTGTCTGTCTGCTGCACGTCTGTCTGCACGTCTGTCTGTCTGCTGCACATCTGTCTGTCTGCACATCTGTCTGCACACCTGTCTGTCTGCTGCACATCTGTCTGTCTGCTGCACATCTGTCTGTCTGTCTGCACATCTGTCTGTCATTTCAGATTCATTCTTTAATTTGTGTTTGTTATTTTATCATTATTGGCTCTAATCAATGACGTGTGTGTGCGTGTGTGTGTGTGCGCGCGCGTGTGCGTGTGCGTGTGTGTGTGTGTGTCAGACTCCTGGATGTTGGAGTGAGGAGGCAGCGGAGAAGACGACCCACCAGCGCTCTGCGTCACTGGGCAGTACCAACCAGCTCAAAGAGGCACGCCGCTCGCGCTCCTCGACTTTGGCGCTCCGGACGAACGCGGTCAGGTTGTGTGTGACGTCACGGTCTGGACGCCTTTGGTGACCGATCACGGGCCAACTGGGTTCATAACGGGGGCGACTACTTCCTGTCTGGGGGTCGAAGCAGCACGATCTCTAAACACACCTGAGTGACGTCACACACAGGTGACGCTGCTCAGCCAATCAGGATGCTGCCCTCCCCACACACACACACACACACACACACACACACACACACACACACACACACCCTCTGTGTCTCCTGACACAGAGGGTGTGTGTGTCTTGTGGTGTGGCATGTCCAGACATGTTCTCCTGACCGCCCCTGGCTGTGTGAGTGTTGTCCTCAGGCTCCGCCCCCTCACCCTCCTCTCCCTCGGCCAGGTCGTGAAGCTCCGTCACCTCGGGCGCTCCAAGCCGGGGCTGCGTCACGCCAAAGAGCAGCTGCCCCCCCCGCAGCACAGCAGCGCCCTCGGAAGCCACGCCCCCGCGGCCCCCCACAGCCAGGTAGGGCGCCGGTCTGCCGCTTTCTGGGCCCCGCCCCCCTTCATCGCCTCTCCCGTTTCCGTGGCAACAGTTTCCCATGTCGAAGTCGGCCCAGATGCCGCTGTCCAACATCACGGTGCCGAAGCCCTCCATCTCCAGGGTGCCCAGCAGCATGGAGGGCATCAACCACGAGCTGGAGAAGGTCTTCATCAAGGACAACGGCGAGAAGGAGGAGCTGAAGGTAAGCCCCGCCCCCCGCGCCGCCGCCACGGGCGTCCCGCGCTGACCTTTGCCCCCCCCCCGCCTGCTCTCCGTAGTCCCTGGAGGTCCCCGACGGGCGGCGGGCGCCCTTCCCCCCCCAGCAGCGCAGCAGCAGCACCCGCAGCGTGGACACGCAGACGCCGTCGGCGCCCGGGCGCTCCAGCAGCTGCTCCAGCCTGTCGCCCTGCCCCTCGCCCGCCTGCCCGCCCGGCTCGCACGACGGCAGCCCCTACTCCGCAGACGACCTCCTGTTCGACCGGGACAAAGGTGAGAGCGCCGCCGGGGCCCCCGGTGACGTCGCCGACCCCCCCCGTGGCGGCGGCGGCGGCGGCGTGCTGACCTCTGACCTCTGTCAGCAGACAGCGGAAGCAGCTCGCCGCTGCCCAAGTTCGCGTCCTCGCCGAAGCCCAACAACAGCTACATGTTCAAGCGCGAGCCCCCGGAGGGCTGCGAGAAGATCAAAGCCTTCGAGGAGATGAGGTAGGTGCCTTTGATCACGCCGTTGTCCCTGATGTGGGCGGGGCTCTCACCCCCGCCGCCTGTCCCCCCCCCCGCAGCTCCAGGCAGTCGGCCTCGGCCTCGGCCCCCCTCTTCTCCTGCCCCGACAAAAACAAGGTCAACTTCATCCCGACAGGCTCCGCCTTCTGCCCCGTCAAGCTGCCGGGACCGCCGCACCTCGCCCCCGCCCCGGAGGACGAGTGCGAGGCGGAGGAGGCGGGGGCGGCGGCGGCGGCGGCGGCGGGGGCCCCCCCGGTGCGCGGGGCCCCCACTCAGGTCTCCACGAGCACCAGCACAGACGACGCCCCCCCCGAGGAGCCGTCAGAGACTGCAGAGACAGACGGCCTGGCCGCCAGCTAGACCCTGGGGGGGGGAGGGGGCGGGGCCTCGGGAATCACGCTAGCAACCACTGAGCATCGCCACTGACTGTCCCCCCCTCCCTCTGCACCTCTGCGCCCACCCCCCCACCGCCGCCCACTATCTCTGCATGACATAGCAACCGTGTCCCGGCCGGCGCGCTGCTGGCTGCTGGCGGGGGGGGCGGGGCCCGACAGAAGGGGGCGGGGCATGCGTTTTGAACTGGTAGTCTACTTCTGATTTAAGTTATGGGTTGTGTTGTGTTCAGTATGAATAAGCTCTATAAACATGTAAACACGTATCTACAGCACTCATACCAACGCTCACCCTCTCTGCTCCCGTCACCATCCGCTCGCCCACGCCACCGACCTCCGTCTGACGTCGCGCCGGTGTATCGACTGTCGACCCCCCCCCCCCACCCGACACGTGAAGCACATGGAAGCGCGAGCGGGAGGCTTTTCTCGCGTTTCGCATCCGGTCCGTTTGGCTTCAGGTGTTTCAGATTCTCAGGTAAATCTGCGGAGCCCCTCCCCCTCCCCCTCCAGCGCCCCCCCACTGTGACCGGCTGTCCGGAGGCGGGACCGTGGACCCGGTTCTGCGGTTCCACGAACATTTGAGCTGAAACCTGAAGTAACCAAAGAAGGGCGGGCGGTGACGCCACTGGGAGGCGGGGTTGATGTTGTGATGTCACTGGGAGGCGGGATCGACGTTGTGATGTCACTGGGAGGCAGGGTCAGCGTTGTGACATCATGAGGAGGCGGGGTCGACGTTGTGATGTCACTGGGAGGCGGGGTCAGCGTTGTGACATCATGAGGAGGCGGGGTCGATGTTGTGATGTCACTGGGAGGCGGGGTCAGCGCTGTGGCGTCACACAGGTAATCAAGGACTGAGTGAGCGTGGAGGTTTCTTTGTTCTTCAGCTCGCCAGCGTGTCACTCTGGGGCGATGGAGTTGCACAATAGCGCCGTCATTCACGAGGTCCCCTCACGCGAGTCTTAAGTTGGGAGGCGCGATGGCGAAGGTTTGTTAAAGTTCATCGGGGCTTAACTTTGGGCGACCGGAGGTTCTCGGTCATCGAGGGGCGTCAGCGCCCGGAGGACCCCACCCCTCTCCCCCCCACCCCCTCACACCCCCCCCCCAAAGGTCGACTGTTGGGAAGTCGCCGTCGACGTGCAGAAAGTCACTTTAAAGCATTCCCGGAAGGTCCCGGAGCGTCGGATTATAACCCCCCCGCGTTGCTGGCGGCGCCGCTGCGTGGGGCTTGTAAATAAGAATATACGTGTGTGTCCAGAGCGGACGCGCGTCAGCACCTTAGCCACAGTCGTGCTTCTCCCGTGTCCCACGTGACCCCGTCGGTGAACTGTGCAGTAATCTCAAACGGTGTAATCTGTGTCCTCACACTTATGCATTCCTTTGGAGCTCTGGGGGCGGGGCCTGAACGGCGGGTAGCGCGCTGCTAAAGCCATCAACCAATCAAAACCAGCACGGAGGTCGACGGGGGCACAGGACTGGCAGGTCGGCGTGCGCGTCGGGTCACGTGGTTCTTGGTGTGTAACCTGCGGTGTCAACGTTCATGCACAATGGCAATAAAGGAACTGTCGGTTGTTTTGTCCAGCTCAGGTGTGTGTCTGTGTGTATGAGAGTGTGTGTGCGAGTGTGTTTACGTATATATGAGTGTGTATATATGACAGTGTGTCTGTGTGTATGAGAGTGTGTGTGTGAGTGTGTGTTTACGTATATATGAGTGTGTATATATGACAGTGTGTCTGTGTGTATGAGTGTGTGTGTGAGTGTGTTTACGTATATATGAGTGTGTATATATGACAGTGTGTCTGTGTATGAGAGTGTGTGTGTGAGAGTGTGTTTACGTATATATGAGTGTGTATATATGACAGTGTGTCTGTGTATGAGAGTGTGTGTGTGAGAGTGTGTTTACGTATATATGAGTGTGTATATATGACAGTGTGTCTGTGTATGAGAGTGTGTGTGTGAGAGTGTTTACGTATATATGAGTGTGTATATATGACAGTGTGTGTGTGTATATGAGTGTGTGTATATGACTGTGCATGACTGTGTGTGTGTATATATGACTGTGTATATATATGTGTGTGTATATGAGAGTGTGTGTATGACTGTGTGTGTATATATGACTGTGTGTGTGTATATATGTGTGTGTGTATATGACAGTGTGTGTGTATATATGTGTGTGTGTATATGACAGTGTGTGTGTGTATATGTGTGTGTGTATATGACAATGTGTATACCTGCAGGTAAACCTCACCTGAGATCCAGACCTGACGGAGGTTCACCGTTTCTTTGTCTGCCTCCAGTTTAAAGTCAAAATGAGTCAAGTTCAGATTTAACGAGCTTGAACGTCCTTTAAATCATTTTTTAAATCATTTTTTAAGTGTTGACGCGTCGGGACTCACCGCCGCCCCCTACCGGCCACAAGCGGAATCGACTTCCTGTCACAGCAGGTGAGACTTCCGGTGCGAGTTGAGTTTGTAAAATAAAAGCACCAGGTGTTTGTAAAATAAAAGCACCAGGTGTTTGTAAAATAAAAGCACCAGGTGGGTCAAACATCTGTTCGAGCCTCGGGCGGGATTAGGATTAGGTTTAATCTGAGGTCGAGGGGGATAAACCGGAAGTGGAACACGGGGAGGCGTAGCTGTCACGCGAGCCCAGACTCAGGTGAGTCGAACCTGACGGACCTGCGGGGGCACGCCCACACGCACGCGCACGCGCACCTGTCCGCAGACACGCCCACGCTGGCGCGGCCGCTGTTGCCCCACGGGTGGGCGGGGCCTGGGCCCTGAAGCCCCGCCCCCCGCGCTGCGCTGTCGCTGATAGGTGAAAGTCCACCGTGACGTCAGCAGGTGAGCTTCCTTGCTGGCCCGTCTCACCTGAACCCGTCCGCCCCAGGCTCAGGTGAGCTCCGGACCCTCTCGTGGCTCCAGGTGAGTCTGGTGGAGCTGCACTGATTATTGATCCGTGATCAGGAACCCGTGACGTCACCACGCCTTTGATGTTCTTTGAGGTGCAGTGACAACATGGAGGAAAGTCAACAGGAGGACGCGCACAGGTCAGCCCCCCCCCCACACACACACCTTTACCGCTTTGATCTTGTCAGGATTAAGACATCAAAGACAGATGTTCAGACCCGAGAGTCAGTTTGTGTCGGTGCCGTGAGGCCCAACAAACCAGTTTAACTGGTCCAGTTAAACTGGACCAAACCAGGACGACGGTAGTAACCTGTGAGTACCCTGTAGTAACACGGTAACCACAGGCTGATGTCACAACTGGTGTGTACTGGTGTGTACTGGTGTACTGGTGTGTACTGGTGCAGAACTAGTGTGTACTGGTGCAGTACTGGTGCAGTACTGTGTGTACTGGTGCAGTACTGGTGCAGTACTAGTGTGTACTGGTGCAGTACTGGTGCAGTACTGTGTGTACTGGTGCAGTACTGGTGCAGTACTAGTGTGTACTGGTGCAGTACTGGTGTGTACTGGTGCAGTACTGGTGCAGTACTAGTGTGTACTGGTGCAGTACTGGTGTGTACTGGTGCAGTACTGGTGTGTACTGGGTGTTCCTCCAGGTCGATGGACGAGGGCACTGATGACTTTGTCGCCGCTGACAGCCGCACCGCCGCA
The DNA here is from genome assembly GCA_911728415.1 of Lagocephalus sceleratus. Taxonomy (NCBI): domain Eukaryota; kingdom Metazoa; phylum Chordata; class Actinopteri; order Tetraodontiformes; family Tetraodontidae; genus Lagocephalus; species Lagocephalus sceleratus. The sequence continues at coordinate 816,347 of CAJVRN010000229.1, read as the reverse complement.
GCGACTGTTGATCAAACAGGTACGAACTGGGAGGACTGGTTAATGTGGGAGGACTGGTTAAGGTGGGAGGACTGGTTAAGGTGGGAGGACTGGTTAAGGTGGGAGGACTGGTTAAGGTGGTGAACAGGACCAGACCAACCACGTCTGCTCTTCATCACAGGGGAGGAGGAGGAGGAGGAGGAGGAGGAGGAGGAGGAGGAGGAGGGGGCGGGCTCTGCTGATGAAGACGACCACACCTTCGTCCCCTCGTCTCAGTCACCTCGCCCAGGTCGTCTCCACGGCGACCTTGACCCGGCGGGGGTCACGTCAGGCCTTCCTCATCTTCCTCTTCCTCCCCCTCCAGGAGACGTAGACGGAGGGGCGTCGACCCCGGAGCAGAAGCCGCCGACGCCCAGCAGAGCGCGACCAGGTGGGCAGCAGGCCCCGCCCCCCCGCCGTAAACGTCCACGTGACCTCACTTCCTGTCTGTAGCTCCTCCCAGCAGCCTGCCGCTGTCGGGGTCGCGACCCAGGAAGAAGAAGGTGCTGGTGGCGCCCGAGCTCAGCCTGTCTCTAGGTAAGTTAAGCCCCGCCCACTAAACGCGACCTCGCGCCCCCCTCCCGTTCCTCGCCGTCTCACGGCGCTCCCCCGTCGCCATGGCGATATCCGATGTGCCCTCAGGCGGCAGCGAGTCGCTGGTGTCCGACGACTTCCCCTCGGCCTTCCTGTCCCTCTCGCCGGACGCCGAGGACGACGTGGACGCCGCCGGCCTGGACATCGACCTGGACGCCATGGAGACGCCGTCGGACAGCGAGTCGCTGCCCTTCCCCATCTACGACCTGGAAGGTAACCCCGCCCCCTCGCCCCGCCCCCGCTGCCGTCGGTGACGCTGCCCTCGACCCCCAGACGACCTGCGGCGCCTGGGCGTGGCGGCGCCGCCCCGGGCGGGTGGCGGCGGCGGTGGCGGCGGCGGCGGGTTCGAGGGCCAGACGGCGCTGGAGCAGGAGGACGCGGTGGACCAGCGGGGCACGCGGTGGCGCTGCTTCTCCACCGGCGACCCGCCCCAGCGCAGCCGCGTCAACATGAGCGTCCTGGAGCCCTTCCTCAGGGTCCTGTCGCACGGAGGTGCCGCCCCTCCCTCACCTGAGCCCCACCTGGGCCCCGCCTCCGCTCAACCCCGCCCTCTCTTCCCTCAGGTTACCACGGCGACGGCATGAACGACATCATTGTGTTTTCTTCCTGCTTCCTGCCGGAGAGCAGTCACGACAACTACCAGTACGTGATGGATCACCTGTTCAGGTGAGCCCAGGGCCCCTTTGATCCCTTGTTCTGCAGATCAAAGGTTTTTACTGGGATTGATGATGCGTTCGGGTGCAGGTACGTCATAGGAACTCTGGATTTGATGGTCGCAGAAAACTACGTGATCGTGTACTTTTGCGCTGGAGGTCAGAAAGACAAACTTCCAGGAATCAGCTGGTTGAGGGAGTGTTACACCACCATCGACCGGAGGTACACACACACACACTCACACACACTCACACACACACACACAAACAGACACACTCACACAGACGCACACTCACACACACACACACTCACTCACACACACACACAGACACAGACAGACACACCCACACAGACACACACACACACACAATCACTCACACGGACACACACACACACACACACACCTCACACAGTCGTGTGTGTTTACAGGTTGAGGAAGAACCTGAAGGGTTTCTACGTGGTTCACCCCACCTGGTACATCAAAGCCCTGGTCACCATCATCAGGCCCTTCATCAGGTGTGCTCCTCTTCGTCGCCCCCCACCCCACACACACACACACACACACACACTCACACACCCACACACACCCCACACACATACACACACACAACACACACACACTCACACACACACACACACCACACACACACCCCACACATACACACTCACACACACACACATACACACTCACACACACCCCACACATACACTCACACACACACACACTCACACACACACCCCACACACACACACACACCCCACACATACACACACCCCACACACACATACACACACACTCACACACACACACACACACACCCCACACACACACACACCCCCCACACACACACACCCTCCTGACTCCTCTTCTTCTGCAGCTCCAAGTTCAGCAGGAAGCTCCAGTTTGTGGAGAGCCTCCGTGACCTCTCCGCCCTCGTGCCCACCGACCACGTGCAGATCCCGGACTGCGTGCGACAGTGAGTGCGACGGGAAAAGCCGCCGCGACGGTGGCAAGTGAACGCAGCACGAAGTCCGCCGTGACCTCCGGAAGCACGTCAGCGGTGCGTCTTTCTCCCCACAGGTACGACCAGGACTCGTCCACGTGAGTCTCGCTCAGCTGAGGGATCGAAGACGTTCCAGTGAGTTCATTTTCAAGAGAAATTCACGTTTTTACAAAACCACAAATTATTTTGACAACAGTGATTTTTAAATGAAATATTTTAATGTGTACAGACTTTTTTAAATGTATCTGAATAAAACAAATAAAACGGCTTAAATGTTTTTAAAAATGATTTAAAGCTGTATTGAAAGTTATATAGATATAAATAAACCAATTGTTCCTTAATAATCAGACTTTATGATAAATTAAAATTATTTGAAAAGACGGGATGATCACCGCGATGACGTCACCATAAGTCTGAACTGCGGTGTGGCGCCCCCCTGTGGCCGCTGGGGGCAGTAGCTCCGGGGCCTCTGAGTCCGTTCCGCAGGGGCCGAGATCCTGCCGGGTTTTCTGATCTAACAAATGGAACTCCGCTCCGAAGAGCTGAAAGACCCAATTTCCACCCGGGAGGACCGAAAACCCGGCGGGATCGCGGAGTGGAATCCGACCCGGCTGACTTAGAAGTTCCGGTCACGGACTGTGGCCGAAACTGGTGACCGTGGCAGAGGAAAATTCCCACATTTCAACAGGTCCGTGAACACGTCACATGTTCCCGATGATTACAGAGGAGCCGGTCTGTTGCCATGGTGACAAGACAGTTTCCATGGCAGCCAGTCAGTAAACAGCTGTAAGCAAACTCATCAAAATAGATTTTTAATTGATGATGTCATCACAATCTTTGATAATTTAATATCTTCACATACATCAATGTTTAAAAATACTCAAAACATGAAGTCTGTAAAGAAAAACATCTTACAAGGCAAAGAAACAATCTTTTCTTTCTGAAAACTGACAAAACAAACTTAAGGTTTTGTAATTTTTATACAAACATTTTTCATAAAAGTTTATTTAAGGGATATGTGTGTTTTATGGAGTGTAACAACATGAATCATAAATGCAGAATTAAAAAAAACCTGTAAATTAAAGTATTCTTCAGCATTTCTTTAAAAGTGTTTACGGAACACTCGGTTGTAGAATGATTGTTGTCACACCCATAAATCTACATTTAGCACAGATATATCCTCCAAACAGTCGAAGAGACGCAGCAAAAACATTTCAGACATGAAGAGAAGATCAAATGTTCAGACTCCAGATGTGCCGATTAGGATTCATCCAGAAACAGATGTAGTCCAACAAACACACGTTTGTTAAATATTCAAAGACAGAAACACTTTGAGTGAACTTGTGATGAACTAGTCTCTGTGGGACTCCTTGTGAGATGAGCATTGTGGGAAACCGAGTCCAGCGAAGCCTGGAGGTGGTCAGAGGAATGCTGGGAGATGTAGTCGTGTGTTTGTGGACTCCTCCGCGGGGCTCAAAGAGGAGACGGCGAAGACGCGGGGGCCGTCCTCGTCCTCCGCCGCAGGAGCATCAGCGCCCCTGCTGCCGGGCTGCTCAGTCCTCCGTCAGCGTCTGAAA
>CAJVRN010000229.1:800000-807500 GCA_911728415.1 Lagocephalus sceleratus | reverse complement strand
CAGCGGAACTACGCCCCCTGCCGGCCGCGGAGGGATACTACAGCGGTGCTGCGCCCCCTGCTGGCCGCGGAGGGATACTACAGAGGTGCTGCGCCCCCTGCCGGCCGCAGAGGGGCACTGTAGCGGTGCTGCGCCCCCTGCCGGCCGCAGAGGGACACTGCAGCGGTGCTGCGCCCCCTGCCGGCCGCAGAGGGACACTGTAGCGGTGCTGCGCCCCCTGCCGGCCGCGGAGGGATACTACAGTCGAACTACGCCCCTGCTGGCCGCGGAGGGATACTACAGTCGAACTACGCCCCTGCTGGCCGCGGAGGGATACTACAGTCGAACTACGCCCCCTGCTGGCCGCGGAGGGATACTGCAGCGGTGCTGATTTAAAGATTTAAAACTACGAAGGTCCAAAGAACAGAGAAACTTCCTGTCACACAGCGGAAGCAGGGTCCTTGCAAATTAAAAGTCTGGTCTGATTTACGAAGACGTATATTTCTGTCGGCTCAGAATAAATAAATGCAGCACGTTATAACGCGACACATTAGTTTAAATTACTGTTTCACAACTAATATTAATTATAAATGTAACTATTACTATTTAAATACTGTTTCGTTATTATGACGTTATTAAAAATGAAAAAATGACCCTTTATTCAATTTGCGCCGGCAAAATGTTTTAACGGTTTCCATGTTATAACCAAAAGGAGACTCGTGAAGAGTGAAGTTTGTCCCGTGATTTTATTGTTTAACAAAACCCATTCCTCAATTGTGAAAGGACGCGGGCGGAAGCCGCCGCGTAGCGTCAGTTGACTTGACGCGCGCGCGCAGAGCGGTGAACCTGCGGGGTCCGGAGCATCAGAACAAAAGAGGCAGAACCGGCAGGTAAGAGCCGCAGGTGAGCGCCTGACGGTGAGGGGGGGGCAGGTGAGGGGGGGGCAGGTGAGGGGGGGGCGGTCTTTGTGTCGCCGGGCGGCGCCGCATCGCAGCTGCGGCCACGCCTCGCTCATCCGATCACTGATCAATAACCTGATCAACAAGCCGGCACCTGTGGGCCCCCCCGGTGTTCAGATCCACGACGGGACCTCCAGAACACCCTGCCCCGACCAGAACATGACGGGAAAGCCCGCCCCAGACCCGGTACCGGACCGCTCCATACACGGCCCGATCCAGTCCAGAATAAAGTAGACCCTTCTGGAGGGCCGGTTATTTCAGGCGGCGGTGACGTCATGACCCAGATTCTATTCCAGTCCAACACAGAAATACCCAACCGGGGGGTTCCGTCCCGTATTTACAGGTCCAGGCAGACGTGCTGCCCCCCCCCGGTGCTGGTCCAGTCCAGACCCGGTGGACCTCCAGTCCCCCTTGGGCCCAGAACCCTCCTGGTTCTGCTCGAGGCCCAGTTGGGTCCACTTGTGCAGCGGAGCGTCAGCATCTGGGGGTCCAGATTGAGACTGAACACCTCCACACCTGGTTCTGAGGGCGGACCCAGTCGGGTCTCGCCCACAAGTGTTGGACCTTGTGGGGTGGGCAGACCCGACCCAGACGGATGGACGGGCTGACGTGTGTGTGTGTGTGTGTGTGTGTGTGTGTGTGTGTGTGTGTGCAGGTGGTGATGGACAGGTCCAACAGCCAGTACGACTCCTTCCTCTTCTGGAGGCAGCCCATCCCGGAGCTGGACCCGTCGGAGCTGGAGGACCTGGGCCTGGAGGACCCGGGCCTGGCCGCCGGGCCCCCGGCCTCCGCCCGGCGCCAGGAGGACGAGGTCCGCCGGGGCGCCGCTCTCGGCCAATCGGGGCGCGCGGGGAGGTGCCGTCGGGTTCGGGGCTGACCTCTGACCTCTGTGCAGGACTTCCTGTCTGACTTCACGTCCTTCACCTTCTGGCGAGCCCCGCTGGCCGACGTCGACTCGCTGCTGGCCGACCTCAACCTGCTGCTGTGACGGCCCCGCCCACACCTGGCCCCGCCCACGCCCATCTGATCCTGCCTACGTCCATCAGACCCCGCCCACGTTCATCAGACCCCGCCCACACCCATATGACCCCGCCCACACCCACCTGACCCCGCCCACATCTTACCTGTCAAATGTCCCGTCATCGCCCGTTTTGTCTCTCGAATGTCGTTCGCCTCAGTTTGAGCGCCGCGTCGCCGTGGCGACTTCTGGCCGGAGTCAGCCGGAATGTCGGAGGTGTGTCGCCCCCCTCGCGGTTTCCACGGAAACCAGGGTCTTCCCACTGATGCTTATTTATGAGTAATTTATTATTTATTTAGTTTTTGCACTAACGTGATCGAGGTCGATTTAACCACCTCGCTCATCAGATTATCGTCCAGCGGTCGTCTAATCTGTACATTAAAGGTTAATCTCGGGAAGTTGGTGAAAGTGAGAGGAACGATGATCGTTCCACCGTTTGTGACTGTTATAGATTATTGATCAGATACCGAGGGAGGCAGGAGACGCCTACAGTGATGATGACGAGCAGGAAGTGACATCATTGATGTTCAATCAAGAGTGATTCAGATTTGAGGACTGATGATGAATATTGATCTGTTGAGCACGATCGGTTCGTTTGTAGAGGGTTTTTCTTCTGTTTGTGCCTTTTTTTGCTGCTTTGTTGCCATCAGTGATTCAGCCCCAACGATTAAACCTTCTTCTTCCACACTCGTTCCACGTCTTCATCGCCTCAGTGAAACTCCATGATGAACATTTATCACTCTGGAGAACTGTCTATTAACTATTTATAAGTGTTTATTAAGCTTTGTTATCAGTGTCTACAACATCAGGACACATACACGTTCAAAAACACATCCTCAGAATCTATTATAATTACAGAACAGGCAGAATAAAGTTAAAAATATTACGATATGCAACATCTGGATTCATTTATACACATGTCCATCTGATATGTGAAGTCATTACTTCACATATCAGATGTATTTAAACCTTTAATCTAAATACATCTGATACATAAACAGATTATTTGGGCTTTTCTCTTTAGACTATTTTCTAACTGCTGCCACTCAGAGGCAGAAGCTTCTGGATGTTTTCATCCTTCCGTCATAAATCTAATCTCTTCCTTTGATCATACGCAGCTCGGAGGAGATTGAAGGATTATTAATCCGATGATGGATACTGTAAGTATTAACGCCCCCCCCCGTGCGGCCCCGGGCCGGCGGCCCCGTACCCACCCGTGCCGGGCGGCCCCGTGCCCCCCCGTGCGGGCCCGGGCCGGCGGCCCCGGAGCCCGCCCACTGGGAGGTTAACTCACTCCGGTTTCCACGTCCGGTGTCGAGCGGCCGCCATTTTGGCTCACGGATGAAAACACAAATAAAGTGTCTTTGTTAACGTGTTTGGACGGAAAATCACTCGTCCCGGACCGAGCTGATCCGCGAGGCGCAGACGCGGGGACCCACTGGCGACAGCGAGGTAAAGAGGGCGTAGATTTAACTTAAGCACCGTCTGCATGCGCGCAGGCTAACGGCTAACGCGTCAACGGAAAACAGTGGCGCGAGACGAGACGCAGCGACGAGCGGGCTTCCGGCCTGGCTTTTCAGAATAAGATCCCCAAAATAACTTTCTACTCGAATATCTCAGGTGCGGGGGGGCAGATCCACGCCAGACTCACCTGCTGTGATACCTGCGGCGCGCGCGAGCCGCCCCGGCTTCAAAGCGTCGCCGGGCCGCGCGACAGGCGACGCCCCGCGTGCTTTTATTCTGAAGCCCTTCGCGCGACTTCCCGCCGGCGGCGGCCGCCTTGCCGCAGACTTGGCGCGATAAACAAGCGGCCGCAGTGGCGCCCAATGTCCGAGTTTAGCGCTCCGCGGCCGGGGAGAGGCTCCGCACCGACCCGCTGCGTGTGAGGCGTCGCGGGGAGAGACCGGCACGAGCACCCCGCCCCCCGCAGACAGCGAGCAGCCGCGGGTAGCCGCAGGTGCTAACGTTAGCCCGAGGAGCCCCGTGGCGGAGCCGCAGCAAACCTGGACGCGGTAAGGTCCCCCCCCCCCGCTGCCCCGGTCCTCCTCCCCCCCCTCACCCCCCCGGGGGCCCCCCGGCCCCGGCCCGGGCCCCCGGGGGCCCCCGGACGCCGCCGCCGCGCCGCCGCCGCCGCTTAACCGGATGTGGAAGTAGTTTTTTCTCCGCGTGTAAAATAGGAAATTTGCGAGAGACTTCCCCCGGAAAACCCGCAGTTCATGTCGGACGGTTTCCTGTCGGGCCGCTGCGAAAGTTCGGGCCCGGGGGGCTCGGGGGGGGGGCACGGCGGCTCTTTCTGCCCGGGGCCGCGTAAAATGGCTCCTGAGCGGGTCTGCTCCGGCGGCGCGTCCATGCGCGGGGCCCGGGGCCGGGGGCCGGGGCCCCCTCCCGGCGGAGCAGACCCGCGGACCTGGCCTTTGTTCGGCTGCCCTACCGACCCCCCCCCCGGGAAAGTTCACTACGTGGACCGGCAGCGCTCCGTCCCCACCAGCCCCGAATGCAACGAACACCCGCTAAAAGGACTCCTAGTGATACTAAAAGGACTCATAATAATACTAAAAGGACTCATAATAATACTAAAAGGACTCATAATAATACTAAAAGGACTCATAATAATACTAAAAGGACTCATAATAATACTAAAAGGACTCCTAGTGATACTAAAAGGACTCATAATAATACTAAAAGGACTCATAATAATACTAAAAGGACTCCTAATAATACTAAAAGGACTCATAATGATACTAAAAGGACTCCTAATAATACTAAAAGGACTCCTAGTGATACTAAAAGGACTCCTAGTGATACTAAAAGGACTCCTAGTGATACTAAAAGGACTCATAATAATACTAAAAGGACTCATAATAATACTAAAAGGACTCATAATAATACTAAAAGGACTCCTAGTGATACTAAAAGGACTCATAATAATACTAAAAGGACTCATAATAATACTAAAAGGACTCCTAATAATACTAAAAGGACTCATAATGATACTAAAAGGACTCCTAATAATACTAAAAGGACTCCTAGTGATACTAAAAGGACTCCTAGTGATACTAAAAGGACTCCTAGTGATACTAAAAGGACTCATAATAATACTAAAAGGACTCATAATAATACTAAAAGGACTCATAATAATACTAAAAGGACTCCTAGTGATACTAAAAGGACTCATAATGATACTAAAAGGACTCCTAATAATACTAAAAGGACTCATAATAATACTAAAAGGACTCATAATAATACTAAAAGGACTCCTAATAATACTAAAAGGACTCATAATGATACTAAAAGGACTCCTAGTAATACTAAAAGGACTCATAATGATACTAAAAGGACTCCTAATGATACTAAAAGGACTCCTAATAATACTAAAAGGACTCATAATGATACTAAAAGGACTCCTAGTAATACTAAAAGGACTCCTAATGATACTAAAAGGACTCCTAGTAATACTAAAAGGACTCCTAGTGATACTAAAAGGACTCCTAATGATACTAAAAGGACTCCTAGTGATACTAAAAGGACTCCTAATAATACTAAAAGGACTCATAATAATACTAAAAGGACTCCTAGTAATACTAAAAGGACTCCTAGTGATACTAAAAGGACTCCTAGTGATACTAAAAGGACTCCTAATAATACTAAAAGGACTCATAATGATACTAAAAGGACTCCTAGTAATACTAAAAGGACTCCTAATGATACTAAAAGGACTCCTAATAATACTAAAAGGACTCATAATGATACTAAAAGGACTCCTAGTAATACTAAAAGGACTCCTAATGATACTAAAAGGACTCCTAATAATACTAAAAGGACTCATAATGATACTAAAAGGACTCCTAGTAATACTAAAAGGACTCCTAATGATACTAAAAGGACTCCTAATAATACTAAAAGGACTCATAATGATACTAAAAGGACTCCTAGTAATACTAAAAGGACTCCTAATGATACTAAAAGGACTCCTAGTGATACTAAAAGGACTCATAATAATACTAAAAGGACTCATAATAATACTAAAAGGACTCCTAGTAATACTAAAAGGACTCCTAGTGATACTAAAAGGACTCCTAGTGATACTAAAAGGACTCCTAATAATACTAAAAGGACTCCTAGTGATACTAAAAGGACTCATAATAATACTAAAAGGACTCATAATGATACTAAAAGGACTAACAATACTAAAGGGACTCCTAATAATACTAAAAGGACTCCTAATGATACTAAAAGGACTCATAATGATACTAAAAGGACTCCTAACAATACTAAAAGGACTCCTAATGATACTAAAAGGACTCCTAGTAATACTAAAAGGACTCCTAATAATACTAAAAGGACTCCTAATAATACTAAAAGGACTCATAATGATACTAAAAGGACTCATAATGATACTAAAAGGACTCCTAGTAATACTAAAAGGACTCCTAATAATACTAAAAGGACTCCTAATGATACTAAAAGGACTCCTAGTAATACTAAAAGGACTCCTAATAATACTAAAAGGACTCCTAATGATACTAAAAGGACTTATAATTATACTAAAGGGACTCCTAATAAGACAACAAAAGAGGAGCCGTCGGCTGCAGAAGTCGTCGTCGTTGCGAGGGGCCAGCCGGTGGGGTCTGGTACCGGTACCGGTCCCGACCCCGTCCCGATGGGCACACGGAGCATGATAAACAGACCCGTGTCGGATCGTTGGTGCACCTTTAGAAACGTGCAGGTTTGGACCCAAGTCAGGAGGGCTTCTGCACCGGTCCGTCCCCGTCGTTGACCTCGACACAAACCGTGCACACACACTTGGAGTACCGCCCAGAGGCTTTAACGGCGTTTACACCTTTGGTACCGCCCCTTTGTAAACATCTAAACGGTCTTGGGTTAAGCTCCGCCCTTTTTTCATAATTAAGACCTGATATTTCCCTCAAGCCTCCAGTTTTAGTGTCACGTGGTCCAGCGTGTCATCAGTGTGTGTGTGTGTGTGTGTGTGTCAGATGTCACTGGTGGACCTTGGGAAGCGTTTGCTGGAGGCGGCCCGGAAAGGTCAAGATGACGAGGTCCGAAACCTGATGGCCAACGGAGCGCCGTTCACCACCGACTGGGTGAGACGCTCGCCCGCCTCCTCGCGTCTGTGGCCACGTGTTCGGGGGGGGCACGGGAAGAGGGCCTCGGGGGGGTTACTGATGGTGGTTGTCCCCCGTGTGCAGCTGGGCACCTCCCCCCTCCACCTCGCCGCCCAGCACGGCCACTACTCCACCGCCGACGTCCTGCTGAGGGCCGGCGTCAGCAGGGACGCCCGCACCAAGGTGGACCGCACGCCGCTGCACATGGCCGCCGCAGAGGGACACACCGTCATCGTGGAGCTGCTGATCCGGGTGCGTGTCGTCCCCGGGGGGGGGGGGCGTGGCTGGAGGGGGGGGCCTCACATGAGTCCCGCTTCTGCAGAGCGGCGCCGACATCAACGCCAAAGACATGCTGAAGATGACGGCGCTGCACTGGGCGGCGCAGCACGGGCACCACGGGGTGACGGAGACGCTCATCAAG